>JAYMTL010000094.1:0-80660 GCA_036897445.1 Pelargonium tetragonum | reverse complement strand
TATTTCCAATTTCTTTTTGTTTTGCCGAGAGCTTGGTTACAAGTGTCAAATTTTAGCTTTTAGATAATCTTGTGTAGACAACCCCACCCCCCGGCGTTAAGGGACACACCTCTCGAAGTGCGGGGGGGTTAAGAATTTGGAGAAGAGATTTCTACTCAACGCCCTACTCGGTTACACGGACTATACTCTAAAATTTTCAAGTCATGAAAAAGCATCTAAACAAGAATTTTTATTATATACGAGGGAGTTTTTCTTTTGTAGTTTGCTCCTATCCCGCTTCTTCTTATTTTTTTATGGATATTTGCATAATAGGAGTCCTCATCTCATATTAACGAGGACTCGTGTATTCAGCCAGCTGTTATTTGCCATAGCAAGAATTCGGAATTAAAGACAACTAGTTTATTATTATGTTATTTACTTTTCCCTTTCTATTACTAATCTCTGACCCGTTTTAACATTAACTTATTTGTAGATAATGAATTAAGTAAAGGAGTTTCTTTTCGTTAAGAACCCCTATTTCTGAACTGTCAATTTATGATATACAATAACTAGAGTCGCTAGACTGCACGAGAGAGGATTCATTAAATAAAGATTGTCTGCCACTGCGCCTAAGTAAGAAAGCAAGGTTTTTATCTTGTTTTAAAAGTTATCCTTTTTACATATTTACATGGTCAATTATATAAAGTAAAGCATACTATCCTAATCAGGTTTTAAGGGATCCTGTTTTGTATAAGTCCCTATAATACAATAACTTTCGTATTAAGTTCTATTAACTTCTTAAAAAGCGCGGGTTTCCTATACTAGTATCACAAAAAAGACTAACTTATACATGTCGTATATTTTCATTCTATTTAAACTGTACTAAATCCTCTGTTTCCAATACATTTGAATCAAGGGCTTAGGGGCTAGGTTATGATATGAACGGAAGTTATGATATATTTCCAGACCGTCCTGAAAGAATTGAAAGCTATTATAGTATTGTAATACGTTTTATAGAGTAATATGAGTCCTAATTTTTTCTTGCAACTTGACTTCTTTTAATCGTATATAGATTTTAGGGGCCCTTCATGTTTTTTTCTATAAGAAGCTAGATAATAAGAAAAAGAATCTATAATTATGAGACTTGAAGGCTTGAATTCTATAAAGGTAATAATAAAGGGTAGTATTCGTTATATCAAGTTTTGAATAGTACATGGGCACTCTGCTCCCCAAGTCTTTGATAGCAAAAATGAAGTATATATATACTCTCAAAGTAGCAAGTTAGTCTTGATATAATCTAAATCAGCCTATCTCACTAAATTCCTATCCCACATCGAATGGGCTCTATGCCTGGAGCTCGTTTCAAAAGGATTCATTTTATCTATATCTGGATTTTTTACAAGACAAGTTTTTCATAAATAAAACGCAATTTTAAGTATAAGTACTCCAAAAATTTTATTAAAGTAATTTCTAATAGACGTTAGAGAAACGAATAGTAATACTACATTATAAACCCGTTATTAACAAAGCCGTCATTTTATATAAGAATCCTGGTATAAGCATAAGCATGTAGTAATATCCCATCAACGCAGTATTCTAGAGAAAAATGTTACTTCTGTCTTTACTTGGCTATCTTCTATTATCAAAGAAGTAAATAGAATTTCCGGAAATTTTTAATTCAAATCTAGTTCTTTTTATAATAAGTAATAAGTTATCTATCCTGACTATAGCTAAGCACAGGATTTTGAATATAGTAAATTTACCCTGTTATCGAGTTAATATATCAAATTGGTACTCTGTTTCTTACTAAAGCCTCTCGAGGGTCCTAAAATCTGCTGTCCATAAGGGCTTCCGCTGGTTGTACTTGTGGATTTACTATTATATTCATTAAGCTCCTGCCTTCAGAAACCCTTTAAGTTAAAGCCTTTCACCGGATACCAGGCTGTTTTGTATCTAAGTAAAATTAGGGAGGCCTCTCAATTGTAGAGAACATCACACTTCAACTAGTTTTGGGATATAAAGCAGTTTTTAATCATTTATAATATAAGACAAAACGGGTAAGTGTTATATAAAATGATACAACAAAAAAAGAAAAAGAAACTTTTACTAAAGATCTCTTTCCTATAACTAAAGTAGAGCCACTTATTCAAGTAATGCACTTAAACGGATTTTTTTAGGCTTAGTAAAAGGGATCCCTAGTAGAGCACTCCTTGCATAGGGTAATGACATAAGAGAAGACCTTTCGGCAATCATAGCCAGACAGCAAAATATTTTGTCCTTTTATAAAGGTATGGGTGAGAGATACGCGGATAACTTGTATTAAATCTTTTTCTACTAAGTGCTATACGGGTTCAATTAAGTTTATGTCTGAGGGTAATTGAGGGATAAGGCTCTACTACACCTAGTTTACTAAGGAGGAGTTAGGTTAGGGACCTGGGGTTACACTTGTATAAAAACCTGATTAAGCGCACCAGCTCTAGCAATTAATAATACAGGAAGTCCTCTTTAAAAGGGTTTTGAGGGCATAATGTAAAAGCTTACTGCTTACTCCAGAGAGATTTGAGTATTATCCAGTTTAAGAGTCCTTATCACCTTATCAAAGAAGCACCCCACCCCTTCGTGCATTACGTTGTATTCATGTCTCTACTAGTAGCTACCGAGACCTTGGAAAGAAGTGGGGTTCCTGTATTTAGAAGAGTCAACCGCTTAAGTACTTGGCAAGAACCGCTGCCATAAATACCTTTTTATTAGTAAAACCTCTGGGACCCGAAGTAGTAGCTCCCCTGCCCTTTTGCCGGGAATTCCGAGTAATGGTAAGAGTTAAGTTGTATTGAAGTAGGGTACGTAATAATTAAGATTGCTGTAGAAAATCTGGCATATATAATACAAAGGAAATCCTTTAGGATTTTTTGTAAATTTAAGGGTTCAAGGTTTCTCTTATAAATCCCTCGGCCTAAAATTCCTTTTAAACTCTGGGGTCTTCCCTGCCGCTTCTAGGTTATATGATATGAAGCAATTCCTTATGAAAGGGAACTCTTTTTAATCTAATATTTTAGAAGGGTAGCGCCTATTAACCTTAAAGAATCTTTTTGTTTATTAGGAATCTAGGTAGCTGTGAAAAAGGAAGCTTGGTAGTCCAGATAAACAGGCCTCAGATAAATACCCTGTAAATTGAATTTTTAAGAGGACTTCACCTTAGATACCCTTTTGCAATCCCATCTACAATACAATATAAAGCCCAAACACCCCACGCTTTGGATTGAAGTACTTGTATAATCTTGTTCCAAAACCCCTTTTCATAAAAGATTTTTTTCTAGGAATTTTATTCTACCAGTATCCTTCTTGTGCTGGTAAGTAGAAAATCCCTGTAATTAAGTTATTTGCTCTCTTCTTTTTTGTCCCCGAAATACTTTATGTAGTCAAAATTATCAAGGAAAACTTCGTGTATTGCGTTAGAAAATTCTATGCCTTTGTTCTCTATTCTTGTACAAGTCTTTTTGCGCTTTATTTAATACGAGTCAGAAAGAATTAAGTTTTTGCTCTTCGGTATCTCCTAATGGATAAAATAAAAGGAGCTGCAAGCTAAAAACTTGAATTTAATTTATTATTAACTAATAAGGTTCGTATTGAATTATTAAAAGTAAAAGACCGCCCCTAACTAAAAAAAAGGAGATACAAAATCTTAAGAAAAGTATAAACTACCTGACTTCCACTTGATGCTATCATTTTGGAGGTGAGACATTACGGAATTCCAAAAACCAAAGAGAAACGTTGCTAGTCACGGGATATTCATGAATTAGCTCCTTTATCCGGTTGAGTCATTTTGGTGAAAGGTGTCCTTGGGGAGTTCTCGTACAGGAGTTACCAGTTCCTTTAAAAGAATTAAGAGAAAGAAAAAGTAGAATCAGAGGAAATGAGATGCTTGTTAGAAAGTCACTATTCTGTACAAAGTAACTAAACGAAAACAAATATAAACTTAATGTAAAAAGGTATTTAGTAAAAGTATAGTCAAGAAACCCGCGCGAATTGCTTTCTTGAGTTGAATCCTCTTTGAAAAAGGTCTCGCTTTTCTGTGCCTAGTATTTACACCAACCAAGTCCTTCAGGAGAAACTAGTGAATTTCTAGGTTCTAAAAAAGGATGATATTATATACAGTGAAATTATCTAACTTAGTAGGCTCTGTTTCACTCCTCGATTTCTTTCTTATTATCCGGAATTCAAGGAAAACTCATGGGAAATCGCGCTTACCAATCCTATTACTCCCCGCTTTAATAAGAGAATAACCCGGCTCACAGCCTGAAATTAAGGAATAGAAGAAATAAGGAAAGGAAAATTCCCCGCTTAAAGAGCTCTAAATACCCCATATAGCCCACAACTTCTTATGACTTCTTACTCATAGCTACTTAAAAAAAAGACCTATTGAAAAAGGGACCTAAAAGGAGAAGAAAATCGGACCTCTTATAAAATTTCCTTGTTTCTTGTTTCTAATACTATAAACTGCATAGGGGAGCTAAAAGGTTTGACTTATTCCCTTGGTCTAGTGTAATGTAAGAGAGTTTTCCTGTTGTTAGTTTTCTTAGGGACTGTAAATATCTTTTTGAACGAATGCAAGGAGCTCGGATAAAAAAAATCAGCTTACTGGATAGACTGACTCAGGTTTACTGGCATTTAAATAGCCTTGCAGTGAGTTTTGGTATTCTTGTAATGGATCAGGATTTAATCACTTATAGGAGATTTAGAAAGGTTAGGATTTGATTTTGCGAAAAGGTTCTGGTTTATAAATAGAGCTAAAGCAATGAATTTCCAGTTAAGTAATATAAAATTAATAAGAGAAAGACTGATAGGGTTAAACCCTAACGGGTTCCTATAGTTCTATTCTATAAAAAAGCACTTGAACTCTGCTAGACATTTCCGGTATCTAAATTTTCTATTAGGCAGAATTCCCTTTTTTTAGTGGATACTCAAATATAACGAGAGTTTTTATTTACTTCTAATCTGAGTAATGTATACAAAAAGGGTAAGTTTCTGTAGACTTTTTCCATATATAGCGATCCTTTAATAAGTTTTCCTGGTATCCGCCTTCGAGCGTTATAACAAAAAAGTCTAATTATAACAGGTCCAATAGGGAGACACAGGTTGGTAAAAAGCAATAGCAAGCTTCAATTCTAAAAAAGAGGGGCTTCCTTACTTAACTTATTTCTAGGCCTTTCTTTAAAGTTTCCTCTTTAAGAGGGAAGGGATGATTTTTTCCCCTTAACCGGGGGTCTTATTATTTTTTTAATTTAAAGGGTGCTCTAGAATTAGAGGTTGATACTTAAAGAACTTTGTATTTGGACTTACTAGATCTGCAAAGGAGGCCCTTTGTGATAAAAAGAAGTTCTTATAACCAAGTGACTCTTAGTTATAAGTCAATAATAAGGTATCCTGCTTTCGGATTTCCGTTTCTTGTTTTTTATAAGCCGAAAATCCGCTATCCTATGCTTTTAGAAAATAGAGTAAGTATTATAAAGACAGGATTCTGCTTATAGATTTACTTAGCTAGGCTCTATTTTTCTAATTTAAAGAGTTCTGAAAGAAGTTTGGGAGCCCCGTACGATTTATTAGGGATTTTGAAGAAAGCATAACTTTTCTAAAAATTTAGAAGGAACTTTTGTATATTCGCGAAAAGGCAAGGTTTTAAGTCTGTCGTAGGGACAAACTTGCAGTAGGGTAGCTATATTCCTTCGAATTTCGGTTCGTTTTTACTATACCCGGGAGTTTAGGAGAACCCAGAGCATTTTAACTTTTAATACTTTATCTTAACCAGGCTTCTCTGGAGTGAGACTTTTCCTTAATTTTTCTAACTAGAATCTTGGGTATTTCAACATTCATTAAGTCCTTTTTGATTGCTTGTCTATATTCAAAGAGTCTTTAAAAGGAAATCCCGATACAGCCGAGTTCATTATCTCACAACAAAGCAATTTCTAACTGCCCGAACCTTATACCCTTATACTTTGTAAGCAAGTAAAGTTCCTATCCAATTAATACAGAAACCTACTTTTTTGTAATGTTCTTTAAAGCTAGTTTTAGAGTTAAACAAAGGCTTAAACGCCAGTATAGGCCGACAATTTCCTTATTTCTTGCTACTTTTTGTTGCTGTGTTATCAGACTGTTAGAACCCTAAAGTCTCATTCTCTATTGAATTGAAAAAGTCAAGATTTACAGGAGAGTTCAATTTCTGACCCTTTACCGAAATATCATGAAGAGAGTGGCTGGGGGAATATGGGTGTTTTGTGTTCCTATCTTACTCCAAATGAAAAACCTAGCAAACTTGTAATTCTATATAAGGAATTCTTTCTGGATTCAATTCTCAGATTTGGGGTTGCTGCTTTTTACAAAAAGACAATTGCCGGAGGACCCTTTTTATTCCCAGCTAATCCGAACAAAAGAAAAAAGAAGAATCTTTCTTAACTTAAGGTATATAGTTCTAAATTTTAGGCATTTTGGGTAGACAACGGACTTTTCATTTAGGTTATAACTCTTTCATTTAGTGGACACTAGAGAGGCTTTATTTTCGTGTTCTGATCTTTCTAGTTAACAAAAAAAGGTCTAGGAAATAAAAGGGCTTCTTCAACTTAGGTTAATCATTAAGGTATTTAGTAGTTACAAATAAGGAATGAACCTCAGGTATTGCGCGGAGAGGATAAGCACTCTTAGGAATTCAACGTATAGTTAAAGTGGGTAGATAAAGGTTGTTACTAGTCCATAAAGAGTGCCAGGGTTAAGTACTTAATATATATAGAAGAAAAACTTATTAACTAAGGAAATACTATAAACTAATAGGTGTAATTAAGTCGGGACAAGAAAAAGGGAAACTTCTTTTTTTAAGTAAATAGGGAAGGGAGTCCGCTTTTATCGCATTCCAGATAAAAATAAGAAAATTGTAAATAAAATAGCTAAGGCTAAAAGCATTTGTTTGTTTCTAGTAGAAAAGTTAAGTAAAAGCGTCTACTAAATGAAATTAAATAGGCCCGCTTTAGGGGCTGATTAAGGAGCAGGTTTCTATAACGTGGAAAAAGGGGGCTGAGTTTAGGGTTTTTTTGCAAGAGAAAATGCTTATAAGGAAGATATTTAAGTAAAAAGTAAATAGGTCTTAAGAGCAAGGCTACTAAGCTACAGAGTAGAACCCCTTAACAATAAGAGTAAGATAATCTGTACAACTAAGGCAATATATACAATCCATACAAAGAAACATAGGAATCCTAATAACAATAGGAAAGGCACTAAGACAACTAAACTTCTATCAAGACAGGTAAGATTATAGCCCTGAAGAAAGGTGTACAGAATAAGGAGAGGTAAGTCAATAAAAATGGTGGCTATAGGGGTATGTATACTAATAGAGACTTCCCGCGATACTAGACGGCAGCGGACTTCTTAAGAAAGTAGGATTATTCTTAGTTTAGCCTTTGTAGAGAATCCCCTGAAAAGCCAAAAAGGGTTTTCACAGAGAGGCGCAAAAGATCTTCAGAGTCACGTATACATTATAATGGAAAGTAGTAAATACTATAATAAAGTAATTCTTGTGTAATATACAAGGAACGTAGAAAAAGAAATTCAATAAAACCACGAAAGACTTAGCACTCTTTTTTACGGGCGCTCCTAATACTAAAAAAATCAACGCGGATGCGGGTAGACTTTATATAACTTCAATCTATCTAGTAGTTATACTCCTTTTGATGAGCTAACCGCGGTTCTTTTACAACTAAGAATTACCCTAATAAGTAATATATGTAATTTAGGTTACAAACTCAGGATAAGGGCCTCTCTTAGCAGTACATCATTTGTAGTAAATTAGGGAGGGGTTTTCTCTATATGAAACTAAAGTGGAAAAAGTTACTACGTTAAAAAGTCTTAAGGATCTCCTAGCAAGTGGTTCTGGATTAACAAAAGTACTAAAGGCTTACTTACTGTACCGAGAATTCCCAATTCTTTATTAAAGCGGTCGAGTTCAACTTTTACATTTGTTTCATAATGAAATTACGGACCTTTTAGCAATTGAAATTTTGCTATAAATAGGAGTCTTTAGCTCTTAAGAATAAGATTTAGTTGGTATATCTAGTCTAGAAGATAGTATATCGAACTTGATGGCTTAGACTAAGCAGCTTTAGCCAAAATCAGCAGCATACCCTTTCTTTCTCTTATTAAGACACAGGCGGCCTTTATAGGATTTCTCGAGTATATACGTATAGTCTTTTGGGTCTTTTGAAGTTGATAATTCCTACCTGTTGGGTTTTTTTAGACACGTTATAATTAAAAGGGTAGAGATAGTTCTTTATGGTTTAGTTTGTATAAATATTAGAGTCCGAGTCTACTTTACCTAGTTTATAGGCCTACATTTATTTCGTGATAAGCAGTAAAAGAATATCCGATTATAGCGCTCTTATTACTCCCTTTCGCTTCTATTAAGGTAGTCCTCCTTTCTCACACGGGTTTTCTAGGGTATATTTTCCTTGACGAGTCCTAATTTACCATAGGAAAGCTCCTCAACTCCTGACTAAATGAAACCTAGTAAGTAATATAAATGTGACATTTTACTTCAAAGCGTATGCTCCAATAAAAGGAAACCTTCTATTTCTATACAATTCTATACAAACAAGGCAACTTTTTAATCTTGGATTCTAGAGGGATCCTTTTATTTTATATATGCAATCAAGTTTAGACAAGTTCTGTACTTTATTCAAAATTTATATCAGTAGTAGACAGCACTCAACTCAGGGAATAAATATAAGTTGGAAATTCCTATAGTTTTTAAGTGAGATATCTTTGACGAAAGTCAGGGGAAAGCCTGTGGTAGAGGAAGCAAGGAATTATTAAAAAAGCTTCTGTTTAGTTGATACTAATTTCAGGTTTTAGGGATGTCATAAAAAAGAGTATTCTAAATATTTGTGTACAAAAGCGGAGCCCACTTTGTCCTAGGTATTTAGGTATGGAGAGTTCGATCTTATAATGCAGCGAATTAACAGGTAGTTAAATAAATTTGGGTTGGTTGTGATCTTGGTAAATACTCCCCTTTTACTATACCTTCCAGGACTCCGAGAATGCTAGTTACTGGATTTTCCGGGGTATTCTACTAGGAAAACTTTTTAACCAAAGATGGGTGTTTCAATTCAATCTAAGAATTACTTCCCACGGAGCCTTTATTATCGAAACTTAAAACTCTTAACTCAAGAAACTTAACTAAAAATCACAGGGTATACCTACTAAGAGCGCGGGGGTCAAACCTTGTTTGTATGTTAAAGGGAAAGACTTACAACATAGCTTGAGGGGAAGGGTCCTTTTTATCTTTTGCTTTCTCTTTTTAATAAAACCGAGACTGATTTTATTAGTCTTAAGACAATTAGACTCCTAGAAATTAGAAATTTTCTTACATACCGAGTTGGGGGACTCCCGCATTATGACTTAATTTAGAAACCCTTGTAGAGCTATCCTCTAATTATTACAAAACTAAACAACATTAGCCCGGGGGTATACTTAAATTAAGGATTCTGGAGAAAGAAAAGAGGCTCGAGGAAATGTTTATACCTGATTTTAAATCTCTCGCGCATATGCATATCCAGTGTCCTAGTTTCAATTAAATCTTGTTCCTACCCAAGCTGTAAAAACACCCCGTGTGGGCAGCCAGTTTACCCTCTTAGTTTTTTGTAAACCCGAATCCATCTAACTTGTGGACATAGTTAGTTCTCTATTAGACTTAGGTTTTTATTATTGATATTCTTGAATAGAAACCCTAAAAATAGAGTTACAGGTGCTGGTAGAAACTCCTACACGGAATAAAGAGAGTAATTCCGTTCCTTTCCTTATTATTATTCAGGTAGTTAAGACTAATAGAGCTCCACTAAATTATACAAATTTGGCAAAGAAAAGGCACAGGATATAACTACAAGAAGCTTAAAGGGGTTGGAGGTGCCCCACTTAGTTAGCGAAAAGCTTTACAATCATGAAAATACTAAGACTTAAGAGGCCCAGATTGCTACTTGTTTCTTTTCACAAGTCCTATCAGATGTATAGTAAAGAAAAAACCTTTTGGGACCCCTATCTTTATTGTCATAAAAAAGCTAAGGATTCCCAGGATACACTGACTCCGCTTTTTAACCCCTTGTAATTTTAAAGAAATCCTTTGGATGTCCTATTGTGCCTTTATATCAAAAAGAAAAAGGGGGGTTTTCCTTCTTTGAATTGTTCGGTTCTAACCGGAAAGACAGGAGATTGAAAAGTTTTGAAGTTAACATCAAGGGAGCTCTCTAACTAGCAGTTCCTTAATTTCGTGTTTTCCTGCTGCTATGTCTTAACAAGGCTGCCCTGTTATCAAAATCGGAGGAATTGAGATCCATTAGAAGAGTTTCTAGAGTCTTTGATCATTTACAAGAGATGATAAGGAGTTCTAAAAGTCAAAAATTTCAGTAGAAAGATTTCCTTAGATATTAGTAAGTGATCCTAGGAATATTCTTACCCTTTTTTAGGGGATTTCTTAATATTAATGAATAGAGCATCCAAGTATAATAGGAGTTCTTACTTATAGGGTTAGGAGTTAGCTTAACTAGGCAGGAATTTTCTAAGTAAGTTTAAGAAAATGGGATCAATGAAAATAAAGAAATCGCACGAAAAATTCAAACGGGAAGGGGACCAAAAGGCAAACATGTGATAAACGAGATTCTAGACAATAACTTTAGCATTGTTTGCTTTAATCCTCAATCTTTCTTAGCTTTTACTGGAAAGTCTTTTATAATAAATAAGGGGTTACTCTTTCTATAGCTAGACGACCCTATTTACAATATACCTGGAACTAGAACATACTACTATAATACTTAAAGAAGGTGAAGTAGTAAACCTTAACAAAAAGACAGGAAATTCCCAGTACCTATAAGAAGACAGCAAGAACTAAGGCAGGTACAATATCAGGTGTGAAGACTAAGAAAGCTCTCAAGATCAAGATTAAGAGTATAGTAGCTACAAAGACTAAAGGATACAGAAAACCGAGGCTATCCAGAGTAAGAGCCATTAATTAAGAAGGGAGATCCGGTAGACGTAAGAAACAACAGGATATTCTGAATAAAAGTAACAAACAAGTTATGTACAGGATAATAGTATGAAACAAGTCCGCAAGAGGTGTGCCTATAAGGTGGTCTATCTATCCTCCTAAAGTAATATAATCAAAGGGAAAGATCTTTTAAACTAATAGAATAATTATAGAATACTATTTGCTCTGTACTTCTACTCCTATGACCCCCTACTCTTTACTTAACTACTGTAATACAATAAGTACAAAAGGAACAAGGCGTGGGCAGTCTTAGAAACCAAAAAGTTTCTAATACAATAGGTAATCCTAGTCTAGTAAATAATTCTAATTATATAGTCAGAGACTCTTTATACTTATCATTTTTGTAACTTATTCGTTAGCCAGCCCCTCAATACTCTAAGCTGAGCCTTGAACTAAGACCCTAACCATTTATAGTACAGGGATACTTGTTGATAACTACTAAAGAGCTCTTGCAGGACTTGAGCCTATAAATCTAGTCTTATTTAGGCTGCGTTTGATAAAATACACTTTCACGTAACAGAATTCAGTTCGGAAATACTAAATACTATAGTGACGATCCTTTTTTATAGCTTTGAGCGAAACCTTTCTATCTAAGTGAATTTTAGTTTAACCTCTAAGTGCGGTAATTTTTTGTGTCTAAATCTAATCGGGTCGGTAATAACTCTGAGTGTCGTTAGGACTTTAGCAAGAGTTACAGACTTGAGTTTCCACTTTCATATAAGTTCGTAATTAAGATCCCTTATATTGTATCGCGCCTTGCCTCTTCAGGAAGCCTTTTTTTGTTTTTACTTTATATTAGAGGGTCACTTTTAGAGTTTGCTACGACGAGAAAAGTAAGTGAAACGAACAAGTTTAAGAAAAGTGGCTTACATTTTACATTAATTAGAAATTGTAGGATCTCTTTCTCGACTTTAACCACTTGAAAAAAGCGAAAAGAGACACATACTACAGAACGGAGTAGCTCGCGAAAATCTTCTTTCTTGGATTCCATATGTGTATAGTTTCCTTTTGTCCCGGATATACTACTTCAATCCCGCTTTCTTAGTGCGCTAAGAAGAGGTAGCCTTCTCTTTTGCTATTCGCTAGTACTTGTTATACGGCGAGTTGGAGTTGAATAAAAATTGCGGAGGCTCTAAGGGCTTTGAGGGAAGATAGATTTTCCTACCGCTTTTTCTCTAAGCTCCTTTTTTGACAATTCCGGAGTTTCTTAGTTAGTAAAAGGAATTCCTTAATACAATAATTTGTGTTACTATGTCTCGTATGAAAGATAAAGAAATTGAAATATTATTAAAATGTGCAGAACCCTAAATTTAGGGAATGTGTATCGTACACGAGATGCCCCTAATGCGGGTTAAAGCTCACGAAACGTGGCCGGTACGAGACCCCTTATTATAGACTTCCCCACCTCAGTTTTGTCTAACAAGGAAATCCTTCTAAACTCCAAAACCCCGGAAGACTCTAACTTTAATCTTTCTGCAAATAGCTGGGTTATAAAGCAATTCTCGGGTTCCTCTTATGAAAAAACAAGTGTTAATTAAATCTATTTAGGTTACTTATAAAAAGTTTATTCATTAGGTTGGTAATCTTCAAGGAAATAGCTTACTTTAGGATCCGACACTTATGTGAAATTAAGAAAATACACAAGAAGTTTACGTAAATACTTATGCGACATAGGACACTAACAAAATAGGGTTTTCTTTAATATTGCAATTTAATAGAAGCTCGAGGATAAACTAGATAGGTTTCCATAGCATAATAAAAAGGTAACCTTTAAGTATGACAGGGCTCTAGGATTCACTTCTGTTACGAAGGACCTTTACTAAATATTATAAGGGATTTTCCAAAAGCAACAAAGTTTCGGGATAACGAGTACTTATCAAAAGGAGCTTTATAGTTAGACACTTTATGAAAACCTGGTGGGCCTTTTTTATGAGACTTTTTAGCGTCTTCTAATACCTTATTTTTGTGGATTCCTTTAAATTTCTTGCGATTTTGACATTCAACTCAGAGGAGTAAGAAATCCAGGTCTATAGGGACTCTAATCTTACATATTTAACCACTCGTTAACTCAACCTATCACCGAAACCCACTCGAATAAGCTAAATCATTCTTTTGAATAAACAACAAGGTTTTAGTTCCTTTTTCAAAAAGTCGTTCTACTTATTACACAATAACCCGGAGCCCCTTTAACTAATAGGAAGCTGAGAAAAGGAACAAGTCTTTTTATCGAATACACCCAGAAAACTAGTATATAATACTCAGAATATTAGGAACTACAACAACTAGAGCTCGTTTTAGAACAATCTCTTACTACTTTCAGACTCAAGTATTTATAACGGTATATTAGGTAGGATTCCTTGCTTCGTGTACTAGAATCAAAATCTATCTTAGGGAATCATAAAATTTCACTAGATTACAAATAAATATCAGTAAAAAAATTCCGCCTTTAAAAGTCAGTATACTCTTAATATTTAGTGGGCTGCTGTTGGGTGTAAAAGGTCTGGGGCTTTTGTTACTCAAATAAACTTTATAAAATTTGAAGTAAATTACCCGTACATGAGAAGCTCTCAACACGGGTTAAAGCTCACGCGAACGGCCTTAGAAAAGGGTTTTATCTCTTTATATCTAAAGAAAGTTTTCAAAAAGTCTCTCTTTTTTATAGTGACTCTACTTAATACCTATATTTTAAGTTTAAAGAGCAGAATACTTCTACTGGAACTTTAGGGGTTGCCTTGTCTCTCTGTCTACGTGACTTCATTTTTCCCAGCAGACTTGGATATCCGTTGGCGAAGGGTTGTAACAGAGTCGAGTTTTCTTATTATTTATGTGCACTAAGGTTTTTAAAATTACTAGGCACTTTTTAGTAGCACTTCTTTTCAATTTTATTAAAGGAATTCCAAGAGAAGGTTCTGATAGGCGAAAGCAAGTAACTTCAACTATAGATTATTCACGCATATTCAAAAAGAAAGGTATTTAAGAACTTAATAACGAGGAGCCTGGAAGAAAAAATGACCCCTAACAAATCGACGTATCTACTATATATGGGGCGGTGCTCTTTGAGACAGATATGTGGGGTTCCTAAGTCCCCGGATTAAGAAACTAAAAAGAAAAAATTTTTTATTTAAAGAAGCCACGTCGGAGAATAAGAGGCACGTGCCTGCCGGAAAAGACATTAGGAAACACTTTGAAGAATATTAAAATATAACATGAAAAGCACTAAACTATTTCTTTCTTTCCAAGCGGCTTTGTTTAGACAAGATCTTTATGACCGGGGCAATCCAGTATTTTCATATACCACGTAATATTGCATCTTATTTTTCTTCCGTCTAATCTAAAAAGGGAAAGGACACTTAACTTCTAAGCACATCCAAAAATTATTAGCCAAGAAATTTTCATCAACTTCTATTTTGACTTTTCTAAGATGAGTTTTTATTGGGTCTCTTTCTCGAGGGGGCTCTCTCTACTTTTAGGGGTTACCAAGTTCTATAAGAAATTCGTACTGAAATCCAAGGAAATTCAAGACTGAACCCGGCAAACTTTAGTACTTTTATTAGCAAAAGCCTGATGTAGGAGCCTTTTTATTACGTCTTGTGGCGCGAATCTAAATATATATAACCGGAGTCTTATAAAAAAGATATAAAAATTATTGACCTGCGATGCATATTGCTTGTTGCTGCCCCCCAAAAATGGATATACCAAGTCGAAATTTTGTAGCATACATTAAAGGAACTCTTAATCTTAATATACATCTTTAGTGCATTGCCATGCCAACATTCCTCAAGAGTCCCAGCTTCCCTATAAATCTTATACCGCCGGGATAAAGAACTATAGTTTAAAAAGCTCTCAAGAAAGATTACAAAGTAGCATACGGTGTAAATTGTAACTAAGAAGGGTACTAAAAAGATATACTATAAAATTCTTAACCTTTCTTAAAAGTTAGACTAAACAAGCACCTAATTTTCATTTTCCCTTACGAACCCCTTTTTTACTATGAAAATAATTTCGCAAAACACAAAGTCAGAGTACCCTACTTATTTTACTATTAGCTGTTGGTCGAAGCTTATAGTCTTGACAATGAATAGGACTTTTCAGGTTCTAAAAATAATATTCCACTGTCATGGGTTTTTCTAGTGGTGTAAGACCCCTCGCATGCCTAGTTTATAAGAAAAGAAAGGGAATAGTTATGTTTTATGACTCTCGTAATAGTTTAGTGTCATTTTTATTGATTATAGCTACGTAGTAAAGCACCAGTTCATGGAATCGGCATGCAAAGGGTTCGAAAGCAAAGGTAAACAAACAATAGCGGGCAATACTAAGATTAATGAGGGTGTCTAGATAAGTCGGAAAAGGAATGCCCATGGAGTACTGGGAAACACGTGTGCTTTATAGGCTAGTATTTTAATTCTCTACGCCCAAACAGGATCCTGGGTTTAGTTTTATCTCTAGAAAAACATAAACTCGTATTCTAATTTTTGATATCCCCTTATTGGGTTATACTTATTGATAGACGTGAATTCAAGGAATATATATATATTCGCTTTTGCTTTTTAACACGGAAAAAGAGCCTTTTAAAGAGGTTTTTGAAAAGTTCTTCTTAGGATAAAAGCTTTTCAATAAAATGTAATAAACACTTTTCTTTACTTTAGGAAAACTACTTTCCTGATTTTTTTAATAGGTTATCATAACAAGTTTTTGCTGTGGGTTTTGAATCGTACTAAGGTCAGTCCTTTTTATAAGAAGAACCCCTTATTCCCAGTTTTATGAATTCCAAATATAGTTGAAGCCCCCGTAGGCATAGCTAGTAGAATCCAAAACTCAAGCCTTTTCACGGTAATGCAAGGCTTCCTTGTTGGTACATGCGCGGGTTCGAACTTACTCTCCAGTATTAAAGTGATCCGGAATCCATAATTTTATAAGGAGAACCCACCTCTGAGCCTGAATGATAAAACTTCAAATAGTGTCTTGAGTTATATTCATTTCTTTCATAGCATAAAGAGCTACTTGGACTTATTCTATCTTTTCCTAGCTCTTTTACTTTTCTACTTGCTTTTTTATTACCGCTTGCCCTATATCCTTTTTTCTTAGCTTTTATAGCAGAGGAGCGCCCTATCAAGTATTTATTTCACATGAGGTTCCTTAAAAAGTTATATTCTATTTCCGAGCTTACATTGGGGTATTTCCTAATAATTAGTTTGGTTATTATTTCTTATTAATTTTTTCAGCTATTAATTATAATAGAGGAATCCAAACAAAATAGGGTTTGGTCAAAACAAAAGGTATCCTTAAAACAACTTTGAAAGGCGAGTAATAAAGTGCTCAACAAGATACCCTTATCCTAGAATGGGAAAGGGACCTATTAAATAATGGAGTAATTTCAAGCCGAGTTATGCCCTTTTCATGACTAAAATATAATAAAGAAAACTTTTAATCCTAGTAGCTATCCGTTTTATGATCCTACATCTGGGAGATCTCTGCAATGTTAACAAGGCCTTATTAAATATAGTAATCTCGCGAAAACAGATGCTGAGTTTAAATAGTTGATAGATTAGCTTTTAAAGTTTCCTGACAAACCGAGCTTGAAAAACTTAGCAAAAACGGAGCTCTCGTAACAATTTTGGTAGTATCTTTGCAAAGAAAAAACCTCATATAAAACGAAAAGATAGAAAAGCAAGTAAAGCACAATTCCGTACGAAACCCCGGCCCATTTTTGTGTATCTTGTTAGCTTAAACAAGTTTCTGAATAGAAGTCCCCTTGTCTAGTCCCGATTCTGTACTAATTTACAATGACTTAACCAGGTATTTTCCAAGATTCGCCGCTCTAGTCTCAAAGGTTTGGCATAAAACTATACAAAATTGTTTGCTAATTTTAGAGGGGTAGATGACTAATGCAAATATAACTTATGTGTTCTACTAAAGTAAACTCTAATTCCGTAGTTGCTTGGGTATCAGTGGAATCCATAAAAACTACAATTTTAATGTAATAAGTTATTGTTCGTTTTCTTGAAGTGATACTACACAAAATTACCTTTAATTTAGCTATTTATTTTAGTCCTATACGGAATTGAAAGTAGGAATTTTGGTTGCTTCCTTGAATTGTAGGAGTACTCTTCCATATTTTTTATGGATCCTTCAAGAAAGAATCCCTTGTGAGCTAATATTTAGAATTCTTCAGGAGATCGGTAACTGCTTTTTCCTCACTATTATTATCCGACACGGCTTAGTAAACTAAGTTAAGGGGATACCCTCGTCATCCCAACACCTACTTTAATTAGAGACATACCTATTATTTATATGATTACCTCTCGTGTAGATACATAAAAAAAAGGATAAATAAAACAGAAAGCAAGGGAAACGTAAAAAAACCACGCAATAATAGGAAGTTTCTACTGAAATACCAGAACTTCTACCTATGGTTTAGGAATCTAAGCATTAATCTACTCCAAGAGATAATTTGAGATTGTTGGACATACCTTAAATTCTCCACAAGACTAATAGATAACCAGAGGAGGTTTAATGGTTCAAAACAAATAATTAAACACGGCACTCTTAACTTGTATACCGCGGTAGGAGATGCAGCGTCCCAGTATAATTATAGGTACCTATTCTAGATACTAGAACTTCTAGTAAAAGGGTTCATTTCCCACGATTCTCTGGGTTTATCAACAATTTGACCCTAAAATTGCCTACTACTAGAAAAAGATAGACACAGTAAAGGGTTATATTGAAGAAGATTCAATTTTTACAGAATCTACTATATAAGGAACTCATATTAAAATATATAGAAAGAAAAACTATAGTATTAGTATATGGTATTAAGAACCGCGGGTTTAAGATCCGTTCCACTAAGGATCCTCTTATCTAAATTTGTTTTTGACTTCTTTACCCCGATCCATTGGAAAGCTTTATAGTGTATTTAGCGTAGTGTTAGACCCCTTCTTTTTGTTAAAACCTATCATATCATGATTTTCTGGATTTATACGCACTTGATTTAGGCTTTTTCAGGCCAGCGCAGGGGTCTTGTGCCTATCTAGCCTATCTATAAGATAAGTTTGAAAAACCGGTTTAGTTAAAGAAAATTGTATTCACTAAACTACTAGTAAAACTAGAATTCTTAATTAAAAGAATCGGCTCCCTAGAAAGAACCCCTTATCTTTACTATTCGAAACTAGGCGGAGTGCGTTAGAAAAGAAGAGACGGTTTTAAGAAAAAATAGGGCAAAATAACAAAGTTGTCTCGTTGTATCACATGTAAGGGGTTAAACTCATTAAAATAGGGGCTCTTCTAGTGTAATAAAAGGGTGTCCATGTTTTTCCTTCAACACAGGCTTTATAGGGATTGTACCGTCAATTTTCTAATTCTTCATTTACATTGAAATTCTCCAAACCTATAGCAAGCTACATGAAGGTTAGTATATACCTAACTATGATACATCTTTCCTATTGATGGATAACTCTGCTTCTGAAAGATAAGACTCACCTCTAACAGCCTGCGCTTTGATACCTTTCTATTCTCAATATAAATTTAGGGTAGCTAAAAGGACTTTTATAAATTCTGCTGAAGTTATAAACCCTGTATTTGAGTTTTTAGCTTAGCAAGAAAATTCTTCTACCTTAGTTAAAAAGCGGAAACCTTTACATGACATATAAGAAATCCCTTGTATTCCTTGCTAGAGGTCCTCGTTTTCTTTTTAGTGAAATCTCTTGGGTTATGAAAGGCAAATAGGTATAACCTTGGAAGATATTTTAAGGGGTTTCTCTCGAAAAGAGTTTCTAGATAATTAAAAACCGACAATAGTCAACGCTAAGGGATTTTCAATTAAAGTTATTCGAAAAACCCGACCTGCCTTATTCAGGAAGACCCCTTTCTCTAGGAGCTAATTAAAATTGTAAAGAACCGGTTACTTTACATACCTCGGTCGCAGATATTAATGTATAGAATAGTAATGAAAGATTTTCCTGTTATATTCCCTAATTTGTACAAGCTACTATACTAGGGAGAAGAGACCTTTTGACATAGTGCCTTTCTTGTGCAAATTTACCCTTTTTGAAGACCTAGAAACGAGCTCCTTAGTTTTCTTACCCATGCTTGAGTTATTTATTCTCTTAATGTCTTAATATTTTGTATAAGAATACCCACTCGGAATTATCTTAGTAAAAATACTGTGCGGAAAAGCGACTAAGAAGGGGGCATCCTAACCTAATATTTAGGTACTGTCAATGTCTACTTATATTGTATAATTAATCGCTTGTCCTGAGCCTGAAAAAGGGTAGAAGCTTACTGTTCTATGGACCTTTTTTGTCTAATCAAATTGAAATTGAATTGGATCTTGTAGATGTATGCTTCTGTAAAATAAAAAAGGAAAGACTTTCAATAAAACCCAATCCCTTATCGAGCTGAGAAAGTTAATAAAGGGCCCTTTCCTATTGAAAGTACTACCCTATTTTAACTTAAAAGTATAGGTTACAAAACAAGAAACCTAGTAGTTAGCACTGTATGGAAAACTGAAGCGAAGGAAAAAATTTCTATATTACTCTTTTTAAGGAGGACCTGCTTACAAAAAAGCTTATTAAAGAGTAAACAAAGGTTTCGCCGAAAGGTTTTTAGATGAAAAGAAATACCAAGAAGACTCCTAGGCTGCTCTATTATCGAAGGTTTTAACCCAGAGGTTCCAAGTTGTATATATTTCTCTTAAAGGAAACCCTATAACTAACTAATAAACCTTAAAATTAAATCATTACCTCGTACTAGTGCTCTTAATTTAGTTTGCTCCACATTTACTAAACTGCTAAGGAATTTCGGAATCCTTAATCTGTGACAGACAACTACTTGCTTTAGGTTTACGAGCTCAGGGGTATGCTATTTAGACTCTCATGTGTGGAAGGTCCAGACCTAGAAGGAAGTCCAGTGTTAAAGCCTTAAGCGGGTAATTAAAGTAAAAGATGTTAACTTGGGCACACTTATCTCAGAATTCTAATTGCAACTTGTATATGTACTAAAAGGAAAGACTTTAAAAGTCTGTCTTAGTTGAAAGCTTTTGTGTAACAATCAACACTAAATACCATAAATGAAGATACTCCCTCTCTTACAAAATGGCATACATTTAGCTGAGTTTTAATGGTACTGGCAAGCTAAAAGGGAATAGAAAACGCTTAAGTAAAAGTCATAGTTTAATTGTTGACAAAGGCATCTTCTCTTATTAAATTTCAGAAAACAACTTCACAACAAGATACGCCCCGTTAAACACAAAATGAAGGGTATCTTAAACGTCCAATTAGTGACTATTGACTGAACTTTTTCTTTAGGACCGAGCGAACTGACCTATTAAGACTTTTTAAAGGAAGATATTTTCATAAATAAGTCTTATTGCAACTACTATAAAGTTTCCTCAAAAGGATGCTCTAAACAAGGAGAAGTCTCTATATACATTAGCATGACTAGAAAGCTCTTTTAAACCTATTCTACTAAGTCAAACTCCTGAAAGAGCCCGGATAAGAATACCGAAAAGTTAAACCCTTAGACCGCCCTCCAAAAAAGAAACTAAGAAAAGATACTTTAAGATTTAGTTTTTATAAAAAACTTATCAAAAATTTTTCACTCTCAAATATGAAAGTTTGTATCTTTACGGCTCGAAGAAATCTTTGCCGTTTAACACGCAACAACCTTTTTTAATTACGAGTTAACTCCCCTTAGGCCTGTTTCCCGCGCTTTAGTTACCAAAGTTTCCTGTTTAAGGTAAAATAACTAGAGGACAATACTTGCGATTTGACCCGGCTTTCTCTATCTGAAAACCTCTTTTCTTAAAATAAAAGCTATACCTCTCTTCTTAACTATACCCGAAGCTTTCCTCTTAACAACCTACTATAAGGGAAGCCTTGGCTATATAGCTATTCTAAGCTTTTTGCTTTACCTTATTAGGTCTGTAAACTGCTGCAGTCCCTTCCAGGAGTATCCCCCTAGAGGGACCCAGGTATTCTAAGGCGAATATTAGTCAAACTCGGTATCATGTAGAACTTAAAGCTCTAGCCTTTACAATAAATATTTACGCTTTACTTTGCCCAATAAGATATAAAGTCAAAGTGTATACAAAGGGGTTCTCCTTTAACAAAGGCGGAATTAAGTCTTAAAAAAAGAGTCTTTTTGGTTTTTTTGTATGTAAGCCTTGAGGTCTATCTAGTAAGGGTTTTATCTAGGTATAGTATCCTCCTGGGAAATCCTCTTAGATAAAGTCTTTGTTATTCAAGGATCTAGTTGTATATGCTTTATTGACTAATTAGGGTCGCAGAGTAACGGGTAAACTCACGAGACTCGTGATCTCAGCGGAAATCCTGCCTTCGCCAAGAAAAACTATGCTTTTTGAAGTAACGTAGTAGTCTTAACCAAGAGAAAGATTTACCCGTAAAAGTCTTTTAGTTTAGATGGAATCTGAATGATTAAGATCCCGATTTCTTATAAACGAAACATAAAGTCCCTTCGCATAGGTAGAAAATAATAGAACGGCAAAGATATTAGACATAGCCTACTACAAAAAAATCCGCTTACTTATTACTTATACTACTTACAGGGTACTTTTTTTTTCAAAAGTCCGGTACTAGCTTATATCTATCCCTGAATAGAGGGTTTTAAATGCAATTAGCGAGTCTTATTATATTTCCTTTTTTAGGTTCCAGTATATGGGTCCCTACCGGATTTTAAGGCGCGGTGTCCCTAGAGTTTACAAAAATTTATAGGAGATTCTGCTTTGTAAGCTATAATCAAATTCCTAATAGGATTACAGCTTTACTAGTAAAGCCTTTACTTAAGGGCCAATCTCTGAAATAAAAGGTTTTTTTTATTGGAGCGTATACTACTTGCCTTATAAACAAATAGAAATTTTCATGCTAGAGTCAATTCGAGACAAAGATCTTGACTATTATAGAAATATAGAAATGCGCGAGCTTTCTAGTTTTTCCTTTATAGAAACTTGGAAAGAGAGGGGCCTACTGGGTAAAGGCACAGTTGCGGGTAGCCTAATAAATTAGAGTTTTCATAGCTTCAAAGGGGGATTTTTTTGCAAAAACTTGCCCCGATATATCCCGTTTCCTTATAAAAAGTTAAAGTCTCTCATAAATTGATACTTAAAAAAGACTCTAAGTTAGAGCTATAAGCCCTTTGTGGAACAAAAAGCCTATGGAAAACCAAGGAAATTCTATGTCAAAATGTAGTAAAACGAATAGTCGCGAACGAAATGAAATATCAAAGGTTCGAATTCAGTAACACGTAAAACCGAGTACCTTTACTGAAAGGCCATACAACCCCCGCTTGTTCACAACTCCAATCCAAGTTCAGATTAAATTATTCCAGCAAGATATGAGTAGAACTAATTTTAATATAAATTTCTAACTTCGCTTCGGTTCGGGTTATCCTCTTTTTCTAATCCCGCTTACTCAATATATATGTACTAAGGTTACTTATTTCTAGGCTCTCCTTTTCCTTACAAGGACCCCGCAGTTTCTTTAAATTTAGTAACACCTTGTACTGAAGTTAACTTAGTAAAGCACTAGAAGGATTTGTATCACCCTTAGATAAACCCCGTTTGAACACGCCAGCCACTAAAGTACTAGATATTTCAGATTTTCAATTATGAAAATTATGAGCTGGACCCCGCCTTATCTGACTAAATTCTATTCTAAAGGCCGTGGAAACTCCTATTTAACTTTACTACCCGCAAAAAGGGGGTTCTCGAACCAATATGCGAAGTTTTCCTTAATCATTTTTGAAAACAAAGGAACCAACAAGAGTTTACTAATTAATTTGTAACTGGGTCTCCCTAAGAAAATTTTATACATTCCTTTAGTATGATTACTTTATATGAGAAAATCTCGACAATATGTTAATTTCTTCTGCGTGGGCAGGTTAGGTTACTTAATTGAAAGATCAAAGCAGTCTTTACTTTGTAAAAAAACACTAGTTATTCCCTTCTCTCTTTTCTCGAAAATACTTACTTATCACAGCATCCTGAATCGACGAAACCGGCTAACTGAACGCAAAGCAAAACTCTCTTGAGTACACAAACTAGAATGGAATTTATACCCTTATCAAGATACAAAACTTTAGTGCTTACTTTACAGAGGATGCCCCCTTAATTTCTTTAAATCGACGGCTGGGAAATACTTATGTCGGGTTCAAAATAAACTCTATAAACCTGGAGATATAAGCAACAACTTCTATATATATATATTTCTATATAAGTATATATATAAATCCCGCTAAAGTTTACTCAAAAGGAGGTTTAAAAGAACTTTATTTGGACAAAAGCTATACCCAAAGGAAACTTCCAAAAGAAAAGGAGTCTTATCTGTACAGAACATCTTTCTTATTACTTACAAACAGTCAATAAAAGGAATATCATAAAGAATTTTACACCTGGAATTTGTCTTACACTTACGAGATAAAGCTCTAATGCATCCACTTTACAAGATTCATTTGGGCTGGTCAATCAAAACATATGGATAAAAACTTTAACAAAATTTCTCCTTTTGAGTAGAAGGAAATCCTGTGAAATAAGAATAAGATTTGAACCCATGACCGAAGTATCCATTATCTTTTCTGTTACCGAATGTAAAAGAGTAAGGACCCCTTGCTATCTCTCCTTCTCAAAGTCTAGATTTCAATAGTATAAGAAAACCTCTTTATCTAAGTAATTCTTCCCTTTAACAAGATAGCCCCGTTGAAGAATCTTATCTTAGCAAGTTCATAATATCCTTTTCGTTTCATAAGCATAAGTGGGTTGCGGTGTAGGTTAAACCTAGGTAAGAGCAAGGCATTCCGTTGTATTAGATATTAGATTAGTTCTAGCTTGGCTTGGAGTCTTATAGAAAAACAATATTCATTCTATATAACTATATAAATAGAAGCTTACGAGCAGTAAAAAAGTCTCCCTTATAGTGTCCAATAAATAACCCAGGCATAGTTTTACCTCTTTGAGGGACTCTTTTAACAGAAAGTTTGCGAGCCTCCAACTACCTTCAATAGGGGAAGTTGACTAATCAAGGGGTTATATCCAATACCAAGGTCGTGGGTTAAGGACGGGAATATAATAAGGATTTACTAGGATAAGCGAGCCCATATAGGTTATAGGCCAATCCGCTATAAATATCTCCAGAAAATTCATCTAAAGAGAATCCCTATCTTATAAGCCTATCTCAAAGGTTTTTAAGAAAAGTAATGAAAAGTCAAATAGGTCTAATAAATTTTTGTTTTGACTGTACAGAGTCGCCCCGCGGTAAATTTTCAAGGGGAGCTATAGCCTAGGGGGAGTCCCATATTAGGGGTCTTTATCTCAGCCCTGCATAGTTGTATACTTTTTCAAAATATTCAATTAGAAGCACCTAAGTTAAGATTTTCCTTAAAAATACGGATTTGGGTGGAGGAAAGGGAAGTGCTCTTTTTAATTTATGAAACGTCGTACTTATCCCCAGGAATATTACTTCCTTTTTAGGGGTATAATTAAAAAATCTGGCGTAAGCTTTTTAAGTCAAATCTTAAAATCTTTCTTTCATAGTACGACCTTGCGTTGGTCTAGCTCTAAACTCGTTTTTAATATTCTATAAACAATATAGTTAATGCTTTAATCCCTAACAGGAATACTTGCTACTGCCATATGAAAAACCAATGCTTGCCCTACTCGACTAGGAGCCTCCTTGAGTTTATAAGACTATCAACAAAATTCTCGTGTATCCTCAGAAGTTGTACATTTAATCAGATATCCAAGAATCCAAAGAAGGGTTACTCTTAGTTTGGTATTACAAAGAAAGTTCTAGTAAGATACGCCAGCTATCTATACAGAGCACAAGCTAATAATAAAGTATTAAGAAATAGAGACCTCTTATTTTCTTTTTGTGCAATACTGTTTAAAAAATTCAAACACATTTCTCCCCTGTTTTATTTAATCAAAAGACTCACCCCTTTCCCTTACCTTAATTCTGAGATCTTGTTTTTGGGCAGTATTCCGAGTAATTCTCTAGTTTTCATGGAGCTACACTCAGTTATAGCTACAAAGACCCCTTCCAATCCAAGGATTTGACATCCGTCGGGAACTTCAAAAGTATAAAAACCCCTCAGTAAATTTTGGAAATGCAGAACGGGGAATCCCTTAAGTGCAGCGCGTTATAAAAGAGGCTTTACAATAGATTTCATTTAAGAACCCCTATTATCTCACAATCCAGGAAATCCTTACGAATATCCCTATGGAGTAACTTATAAGACTTTGATACTACAAAAGGGTTTCTTTAAAATTTAGATATTATTGTGACTTCAATAAGGGTATTACAAAAATTTGAGCCTTAAAACTATAGGTAATTACAAGGAATTAAAAACTAGCCTAAGCTATGTCCAAAAAGATTTTAAGGGCTTGGCTTGCTTTTTTATAAAGTAACTCTACAGATTTGTTTCGAAATGAAACCTTATCAAGGAAGACTCCGGATTGATTAGAAGCATAAAATTTGTTAATTTTTTTTTAATGCATGGCAAGGACCACATGAGGGAACCCTTGGTTAATAAGTTAAGAAAGAACTGAATAGATAACTTAAACTTAAGAGTAAATAGTTAGGTAATCCGGTTAGATGAAATTAGATAAAAGGCATTGCCAGCACTCCAGTATAATAGTTTCGTAAAAAGGAAAAAACCTATTCACGTGAATAGTTACAGCTCCTTTTTAAGGTTTCTGTTTTAACTTCTCTTGATTTACTTTGCCCCCTCAATATTATGCGCTTTTCAAGAGATGAGATTAAGACAGGGGAAGATTTTAATATATGTCTAAACTTGGGTACTAAGCACATATGAAAACTAAAAGGAAGAAGTTTGTCCTATTAGAAAATGAAAATTCCAAGAGCTTTTTATCTGATGTTACTTGAAAAGACACCGAAAAGAAATATTCTAAGGGTTCTCTGGTTTAGCACAAAATACCCTTTTCTTTTTATTACTAGACTTTTTCACTTTTTGACAAATTGACGTGAGTTTCGTTTTCAATAATATCATGAACAATGTAATCCACAAAAGGTTACGACTGCACAGGTTTTTCTTCACTTAAAAATTTCTTCTAAGCGAGACAATATTGACTTCGGGACTCTGGATAACTACATTTGAAAAATATAAGCAAACATTTAACGCCCCTTAACTAGAAAGATTAAAACGTGGAATTTCCCTTTGAGCTTAACGAATTGTAGTATATCAAAACCCATTTAGAATGAAGGATACCTTGAATTTGAGGAAGAACTTCTATAAAATTTCTTACCCCTTAAATACACAAAAGCTAAAAAGTTTACTTATATTGAGAGTACCCTAGGTTTATAGTAGCGTCTATTCTACGGGGTTTTTAACACGAAAATCCTGTCCTTGGAGCTACTCTTTGCTTTTTTCGGGTCAAAGCTTTTCATTTTAATAGCGCTTTGGGATTCCTTATAAATTCACTTGGCATTAAGATATGAAATTCTTTAGCGCAACTCTATCCCTATAATTGGAAAGGCCAGTAAAGGCTATTACGAGGAGGACTAATCCAATTTTAACTCAAAAGCTAAAAGGAAATTCATTTTCATCCAAACAAGTAGTTAAAGGGTGCTTTAGAATCCCTAACTTTGGCGGTTATTTTCTTGCGATCTTTATCCCGAGTTCTTTCCTAGTATAAGTAAGGCTATACATTTCTTTTTTGTGTATGAGTTAGTAGTTTATAAAAGTTTATCATCAAAGCATAGGATAAGCGAGAATTTCTCCTTTTTTTTATTCTTTCTCTAATAAAATTATGCCTATTTATTAGCTGTCACTAGAAAAACTAAGGCTTCTCTGAGTTAGTACGGAATCTCTTGTATGTAACTCATAAAACAGAGAACTTCTTGACTACAATCCACTAGCTAATGCGTAAATTCTTTTTCGACGGACGGGTAACCTACTAAAACTTTAAAGACCCCTTTAGCCCCACAATCGACTCTGGATCTCAAAGTTTTGCGTTTCTTATGTATGAAAGAAAAGAGCACCCTACGGGACACCCAGTACTAAGGGTAAAGTGTTCCAGATCGTAACGTTAAGGATTCCCCGATCTTTACCCTTTTTAGCGTTTTTCTGTGTAATATTTTCTTCCTGAACTGAAGTTTAAGTTGAAGCAGCCTATTAAAGAAAGAAATTTCTGCGTTCCTTTTTCAAGTGGTTCCCGTTTTGAGTCTTAATAAAATTATAGGTATGAAGATTAAGATAATAAGTACACAGGCTGCAAGAAGACCCATAAGGCGAGAAATAGTAGCTACAAGGAGAGGTCTAGCTCAGAAGAGAGGTATTAAGAAAGCTGCTATCATCAAGACTAACAAGGCTCCCTTAATATTATTATCTGCGATTCTCCTTTATTCATGAGAATTCCTTTTTGTTTATAGAAACTAGTACAATAACTAGTAATTATGAAAGAGTACACTTAGAAGCGGGCCCTTTAATAAGGCAAATACAGACCTCTCGTTTTGATGATAAATAGAGTCTATTCTAGCAGTTCTTATCTGTGAATTACTAAGCGGGATCCTCTTTTGGTTATGCTACTTGAAACCACCGGCTAAAGAAGCTCCATTATTAGTATTTAGTATTAGCACAATCCGAAGAAGCAAAGAATCCCTAAGTCCTTGAATGTCCAATCTGTGATAGACTCAAAAGAGGGCCCTGCAGAATTTGGAACTGAGCTTGCTTTAGTAGTAAGAAAGAGTAAAGCGGAATAAGAAGTCTCATCTAGTGGTTTACGAAATGAGTGGACCTACTGGAGACCGAGGCCCTTGATATATTTTACTAATAAAGCAATTCACTTTTTACTTCTATCTACTTCTGAAACGATACGAACCAGTCTTGACTATAGAACTTTTTCAAAGTATCCTTTCTCCTTTATACGACCAATACGAAATTTAGGAGATTTACCTTATGTCAAAAATTCCTTATATTTTGGTTAAGATCCCCAAGCTAGCTAGCAAGAGAATCTCCTTGTTTCTAAAGAGTCTTTTAGTATACCAAGTTGTATATGAGATACCAGTAAGTGCAAGGTTTGTACCCTTTTCATAGATTACCCCTTCCTTAAAGAATCTTTCTAATAACTCGAGAGAAATATTACTAAATTGGCTTAAGCCTAATTCAAATGTACTTGTTTTATAATATATATATAACTTATATCGCCTGGGAATAACATAAGAAGTGAAATCTAAGAAAAGCCCTATCTAATTATATATTCTAGTAAATTCTCAATTCAGGGATAAAGAAGTACCATGAGTTCAACTTGACTTCATTATTTGTTTCTTTAATCTTATATTCGACCCCTTTCTAATTAAATAAACTCTAAAAAGCTAAGGAAAGGGGAAGATATTAAAAAAAAGAGTACTTTATTCTACTGTTAGAATAACCCTTAAAAAAAGGTGGTGTGTACATTTTCCAGAATAGAGAATGAATTAAGGTAAGCATCTCCCTTTTACAAGTAAAAGAACCAATATCACATGAGATAGTATAATTAGGAAAATACTCAGTCCGACCATTTCCACTTCCACGTGCTAACGAATTACTGTGCTCAGAAAGGTTTATTTAACTCATTTCCCTTTCATTCTTTACAAGTCCTTTTGAGAAGACAAGATACTGAGACCCTGACCTGAATAGCAACCTCGTTAAATAAAGAACTTCCTTGCTGTTTTAATTACCTTTCCTAGAAATACATACAGAAAATGACTAAACAAGAAAGAAAGATTTAAGGAATCTCCTGCTCCTTGTAGCTTATCGTTTTAGAGGGAAATGCAATTAGTAGTATTAGAGTATATACCATCACTAGCAGCAACTCCAAAAGGCTCTAAAGAAACTTTGAATGACTTAAGTTGAGCTTCAAGATTCAAAACTTTCCTTCTTATCTTATCCGGAAAACGGGTTCTAAAGCATTTCCTTGCATTAAATAATAAAACACAAGTCAGCATATCCTTTAAGTTTGTACCATCTGACCCGGAGCCTTTATGCGATTTATTATATTAAATATGTACCTTTTCCTGGGAACCCTTAACTATCAAGATCAAGTTTATCGAATTACTTCTACTTTTATCTGGATACTATAGACTGACTGCTGCATCCCTTAAGAATTGAATTATAGAAAACTCTTTGATTGAGCTTGTGCGGGAATCCTACTACAACCTCATCAATAGAAAGAGAAGAATCCCAAGGACTATAAAAAACAACTCCGCATATGAGATGAAACTTCCCGTTGTGAACTGATTACCAAAAGCAAAAGCACTCAAAAGAAAGGTTCGGAATCCCGCACTCCTACGGAAAGAAAAGAACTCCAAGCTCGCTTTACAAAGAAGAGAATCCATTTATGTTATGCTTCCTTTATCATCGGATTAGTCTGTTACTGGTTTAGTACCAATTAGTAATTGAAAGTTACCCCTGTATATAAGAGTAAGCTCTCTTGCAACTTCATAATTAGGAATCTACTATAGTAGATTCCCTCTACTTGCTATCCCAAAAGAATTCTAACAACAAGATATTTGACTCTTACACAGAAGAAACCTTCCTTACTTTCAACTGCAACACTTCCATATTCGGCAGGCTTTCCTTTGTTAAGAGTATCTGCTTACAACTACGAATCCAAATAGCCACAATTATCAGTGCTAATATCTGAACTCTATAGGAAATAGAATCTGGTTTACAACAAACTAAAGAAGGAATACATATTATCTCTAGTTAGGAATTCTCCTCTCAAACCCAGAATACAAATCTAATACTGCTAAACCAGATCGGATAAGTACTTTCGAGCTCCTGCTACAACAAATAGAATCAGTATCCATTAGAATAGGTTCTCCAATGAGTACCAAACCAATAAGGAAATGTCCTAATATATAATGTTCCGGGAATCCTTAAAGAACTTTGTTTCCCCTTCTCTTTCTATCCCACTATAGCTCGCAAGGACACAAAAAAATCCCAATAACCTGGTTAGCTTGTATTGACTTCATTACCATGTCTGCCTTAGAACTTTGAAGCCTCTACAGTTTAGTTGTTTAGCAACACTGTCCATTATACAGATATCGACTAGAGATGACTTTCCTTGCTTTACCAAGAAGATAAAGTTCTCTGCTTTACAAACCCAAAGGGAAGATACCTCAGAATCAGGTTCAAGTTAAGGCTTACAAGCTACAACAAAACTAAGATACCTGTAGTAAGGTTCAGAATCTGTAACCTAAATTACCTAAACAGAAGAATAGCAATTTAAGTTCCTAACTCAAAGGAAAAAGCCCCTAAAAAATGAAGTGTAATCTATAGAGCTCATTTTGTTATTTTGCTTTAGTCAGAATAAGACTCGGGACAAGGCTGACGCAGATACATAATGGGAGTTTTGTCTTATAGTCTACTAAAATTGAGATTATTTTAAGCTTCCTTTGAGATCGGGTAGTACAGAAAAATTCTTAAAAGGACTTCTTTATCTGTAGACAGCGCAGGGCTTCTAGCTCTCTTTTTCAAAAGGGGAGAATATACTTAAACTTAAAAAAGACTTATTTTCTAGCAAAACAAGGGTCCTGTTAAAGCTCAAAAAAGTTTTTGGTAAAAAGGGAATTCCCTGTATTCAGAGAGTCGAGCTCTATACTATTTATACTTGTTAAATAATTAGGAAAAGAATGCTTAGTAGGATAACTTTTAGTAATTAGAAAACCTTTTTAGGCTTATCATAAGGAGATTCTTTAAGCGGGGTTTCTAATCTCTACTGTTTAGACGACAGTTAAGTTACTTAGTATGTTTACAGATTTTTGATGTGTCGTTGATTCGTAGCTTTTATTTGTATGCTCTGCTTTTTTCTAATTCGTACCCTTAATTCTGCAATAGAATTGGGAAAACCCCAACCATGACTTTTAGGTAAGCCCCAAGTGACGAGTTTCAGCGCCTTCTGATGGATTCACTTTTGAGAATCTTTATAATGAAATGTGAATTTACTAGACCCAGGGTAGTTTATACTCTTATAGGTTTTGGAAAGGGTTCATAAAAAAAGGAAAGGAAATCCCACAGGCGTGCCCCTAAGTTAAACCCTCCATATAATATATCAGAAATAGGGTATAACTCTTGCTATTAGTAAGTGTGGCACCGGAGTATCCCCTTATCTTTCATTTGAAATTACGCTTATAAAGAAGCACTCTTAGAGCTCGGGACACCCTTTAATACTAAAGGGGGCTAGTCCATGATTATACTTATACGGAACTTCCCAGGCACTGGATTCTTTTCAAGATTAGAGATATGCGAGGGGCGTGCACGGATACGTGTCTTTTAGAGAGCTTAGTAAATACAAAAGCTTGCTCCTTCTTGTTTAGAGAGTCTTTTCTAGGACAAATTCGCTTCAAGAGAAATTTCTCTCATAAGTATTAGGAAAATCTCGCACAGTTGCGTGAAACCCTAAATGCCCTAAGTTCTTCGTCTAGAGGAAAAAAGGGTAACTCTAGATTTGTACAGGACTCGACTTCTCTTTATAACTAGTAAATCTTTTAGAAAAAGTCTGGTCTAAAGCCCAGCCCGACTTTCCCTTGACATAAAGCGAGTCTGAATTAAAGGAAGGCTTAACTTTTCGTTACATTAAATTTTGACAAATATTGATGCACAAGGCTGAGAGTTAAAATCCCAGGTCTTGCAGAATTATCTCAATAAAGAGCTTCTGCTGAATAGGTTTAGTATGCCCTATATCCTTTTTGATAGAAAAATCTTTCAAAGACAAAGGAAGAGAGAGAGCTTTTTTGCTGCTAAAAAGGCAAGGGGAGGTGTAAAGGATACGACATAACTCTGAAAGCCCAGTCCGGGTTTATATAAAGCCCCCTATCTTTGAGTCCTTCTGCACTAAATTAATGCTACTTTCAATCAGAGTTTTTATATTAGAAGGTGCATCCCTTTTTTCCTCGTCTTGATATTCCGGTATTGGCTTTCCCAGTTCTAAAGTGCCCTGTACAGGAGTAAAAACAGATCCTAATATCTACCGAAAAACGAAGGGAATTTCCTTAAAATGAAGTAGGCTCTAAAGGCTTCTTTATATAAAACTACCAAATCTACCTTGCAAACAAAACAATTGTAAGGGCCTTTTACTTTTAAGTAGTGAAAAGGGTTTAGGGTAAGAAGCTTTTTATATACTTATTAGTTAACTGATCTAAAGACAAATATTTAGGAAAAACTTTTATGCATCCTTTGCTATTTCTATCATTCATTAAAGGGTACTAGGTCAATCCCAGTTGGGGGAAACGAGTTCTAATGTCCTAATATGGGTACTTTTATAAGGGTCTCCTATCAAGATTTCATTTTAGCTATATCATGAGGAGTTAAAAAGCAGTGCAGGATTATCCAGAGCAAAGAGTTCCCTTTATTCGAGTACAGGGTTGAGTATTATTAAAATGTTAAATAAAGAGGAGCAAATTCGTAAGAACTTCAGAATGCTATAGATCCGGGTACTAGGTTAAAGTACCAAATTTATATACTTTTTTCAACTATACCGAGACCTACCAGTTAGAAAAATTGTCTACAACCTTCCTTTAGTATAATCCTTAAAAACCCAGTTTTATTTTGGCTAGAAGCCATACCTTGACTTTTCCTTTTTCCAAGAAGGTTTTTATTCTGACTTTTCTTGAGTAGTAAGAAAGTAAGAATAAGACAAAGTTTACTACCCTAGCTATAATACTGATATGCGTCAAATGTCAAATTTATTGCGACGAGACTAAATAAACAACTTCCTTAATTAGAGATATCCCACTAGACTTTTTTATTCTTATTTTAAACCCTTTTTAGCATTTTTAGATTAGCGGCTATAGTTCATTTTGAGACCCTAAAATCACTTCCAAAGACAAGGACATTTTTGAACCTATGATATTAACGAGGACCCCACTTGTATTTCTTATCATCTGGGTTTTAATCCTGCAAGAGTTATAGTTTAGTTAGTGTAATAGGTTCAATTTTCTATAAGATGTACTCTATTTTCTAAGTTTCTTAAATACGAAAAGACTTTTTCAAAAAAGAAAAGAGTGCAACTAAATAGAAATAGAATTCCTAAGGCACCCTCTTCTTTTAAATACTTGTCTAACTCGCACTTTTTTGATAAAAACTAAACTTGATTTTTGTCGGACTTTATTAAGAGTTTCGGTATCTTACCTTTGTGGTCTTTTTCCCCGGTTCTTTTAAATGGAAGCCTTTTCAGCCCTATAGTAGTAGGAATAACTGGAATTGGCTTGGATAAACAGGCAAAATGACTGGCTTAAGCTTGAAAAATAGGTTCGAACAATAAAAAACCCGGAAACTTATTTCCCTACTAGAAAAGCACAAAAACCCTTAATTATGAAAAAGGCATGAATATCCACATTAGCAAACTTCAAACTAGCCAAGGGAAGTTGGCGCTAATATAAAAGTATTTGCCTTAGCTTTGTCTTAGTAGTTTTGTTAAAAATCCGTATAAGTTATTAAGATTTAGCTGAAATAAGTCCAAGGAACCTTAACAATTAGGACTCGAGAAATCTCGTACAAAGTAAAATGAGACTTTATAAGACAGGCACAAAAGGCATAGCTCCTAAGAGTGTAAGGAAAATCTTAAGGTATTTTACAAGGTAATGTAATTAAGAGTATCCTCTATTCTAAGGTTTACAGGTTTCGGAAAGTTGAGTGAAAGAAATCGTACGCAAAAAAGAGGAAAGAAACTAGACTATAAAGATACTAGGAACTTACCCTCTCTACTAAACTAAGAACAAAACTCTCCCAACTTCTATAAACCTAAAAAACACTGAGTAAGTATAGTTTACCCGGGTTATATACTTTTCCGACAATAAGAATGAGACTTCAATTATAAACTTAATTTGTTTCAAATCTGGTTCCTTAAAAATTTCTTCATTATTTATTTATGGCGTAAGAAAGCTATAGTTTCTCCGTTCTCGTATTCCTTTTATTTTCATTTCATGTTTTTCTGAGTAAGGAGGCCGGCAGCTAAGCTCGAGCTTTTCTGTATTCCAATTACTTTTACCAGGAGTTTGAGAAGCCCTGTGGAAATATTCTTGTTATCTTAATTTGAGATTTTTCAGGTTGATTACTAATGGAAAGCTCTATACAACTGTGTCTCTTTTGTATTACTATAAAGGTTTTACGCAAGCCCAGCGACCTACTTATATCACAACCCGTTGCGGTTTTCTTGTTTTAATCCTTTTTTAAGCCTATGACGGGGATATCCTTAAATTCGAAACTAGGACGGAGTTTGCATATAGGGATACCTGGAGTAAAGAAAATACTGTATAATATATAGATTGTTATAGCTACCCTAAGTAATTACTTAAGAAAGCTTTTCGGGATTGTTAGAAGCACTTTGCTAAAATAAAAGGAGTCCTTTGTCCTTTAGTATACGTTACGCTGAGAGTGAGAGTCGTAAACCCTTATTTATCTTTTCTTTAGTTTACACATTTAAGGGAGCTCGGGGAATTTCAACAAAAACAAAGGCGAAAGTGCTTCTGGGTGTATCATCCCAACAAAATAAGAGAAAGTACAGGACTTTACTACCAATCAGTAAACTAAAGAAACAATGCACAAAATAGATAGGCATGTGGCTATCAAGATTTTAAAGTTTTTACTCCGTTTCCTAATACATAATAGACAAGCCCCACCATAAAGAATAAGGAACTTGATATGTATAGTATAGTCTTAATTAAAATGAAAAACCCTTGAATATGTATTAAGAATAATAGGTGCAAAAAAATAGACTTGGGAATAAAAAGTTTTTCTAGGCATATGAAAAGAAAGGGAGAATGTGCACCATAGTATAAAGATCTTCAATTCAAAAGAGATTTTGGTAGGGGCAAAAACAAATGTAAGCTTTGGGGGTACAATTATTTCAGGTGACTCCCCAGTCAATTATGAAAAGTAATGGATAATATGGGCAATTTTATAGTAGTTTTTTCGGAACAATTGAATTTATATATCATCTATTTTCACGTGGTATTTCCTTATAAAGGATACTGTAGTAGTAAAAGCTAAGTTATGGTGGTGGGTGGTTTTAGGCGCGTAAAAGGTTAAATATCTGAACCTTATACTATGTTTCAAACCTACGGAAGTCTGTTGTTTAACTGCTCTAAAAATTCCCTTATTGCTACTCTAATATAACCCACTACCAGACCTGAAGTTAGACAAGACAAGATTTTATCCTAATAACTTTACCCAGTAGTGAAGTCCCGGCAGAAATAGTTTTACAGGCCAGAACCCAAAATAGACAGCGCATCCGTTTTCCGTCTTAAAAGGAAAAGCGAATTGGCTAAAAAAAGGGCCTCTTTATAACACCTAACAAAACAAAATATAGTATTACTATATTAGATAATTATATACATAAGTTTCGCTTTAGTTACCAAAATTGAATATTAAAGGGTTTTTAGAAGGCGAGTATCTAAGGGGGTGCTACTAACTAAAAGAGTATAAAGGAACTTTTTGTGTATTATGCTGGAAAAGAGCTGTATGTTCATGTTCCTGCCTTTTTTATTAGAATCGAAAAATTATAGTGAATTACACGAAAAACAAGGCTAGGCTTAGCTCAATCACCAATCTGTGGTAGAATTCTATAAGTTACTAAGTTGTAGTTTCAGAACCCGTGTTTTCTAAAACGAGTTTACATAGGCAAGCTCCATAAGGTTTATTCAAATGAGTCATTTAGGACTCGCCCTAGCTTGGGGTTATATAACGAAATATAGTAACAGGTCGGGTAGTTTAGTTATTCTACTCTATATGGCAATGAGACCTCTTTTTTTTGGACAAGCAGAGGCTCATAAAACGGAATTCTTTTGAATAAACTAACTGTACAGCATAAGTCTTTCAAAAGTAGAAAATATGGGATTTTGACTCCCTTTATTAAAACATGTAATCCCCTACTACTAAGTTACACAACAGATTTTATGGACTCCCGGAATTCCGGTTTAGGAATTTTACTAGAAGCCCCACCTTTCAACGCTAAAAGGATCCCTCTTATTAAGGCCTTTCGTAAAGCAATTTTACAAGCTAATTTCGAAAGGGGTGGATACTCGGGGGTTTTTACTAATATTTACAATGTACTAAGAACTCCCGGGACATTGTTTAGATAGACCGAAAAAGTCTACTTACCTTAACCTTACTTAAGTGAGCTCAAATATCAATTTAATAAAACCAATATAGCAAGATCAAAATATAGAAGAGTTCCGCATAGAAGCCCACTTATAGTAATTTACTCAACAATATTTTTAGAGGCACTAACTAAAAAGTAAAGTCAAAGCTATCCTAAAGCATTGCCCTGTCCAATAGGGACTCTATTAAAAATCGACGTCAAGGGAATTTTCTACAACTTGGTGAATAAGGAAAACTTATACTGACTTGCTTTAAGTTTTATGAACTTAGAACTCTCCAGCTATAAAATAGAAAAAGCTGACACACGGCTGAACTTAAGAGCTGCTAGGAATGTAGCTATATGAAGATAGGGTATCGGGAGCTTTGCTCTGGGGTAGGGATATACAAAGAAAAGTCTTAGAAGGAGCGCGGGGCATGCGCTGAAAAGGACTTGTGTGTAATCAGTTTTAAGAGAATGCAGTCTCAGTTGTTAAAAAGGGCACACAAAAGGAATTTCAAATTACTGATGAAAGGAGCCCCTATTTCATTTATAAGTAATTAAGAGTATTATGGGTTTTGTTGATGTATAATCACTCTTTTTCAACTACGAACTGGGCGTGTTCTCCGCCGATATAACTTTTTTGTTGGTTAATGAAGCTAGTGTCTATAGCTAGTGATAATCGTCTCGAGCTTATACAGTCCTTTTTTATTGTGATTACCCCTCCCATTTTACTTTGTTAGATTAGTCTTTATAAAGTAGCTAAATATAAGCTAAGCAAGGTTTTTTTAAGATCAAATAGATACCTATGTGAAACTCTGACAGTTACCCTTTCTTGTGGCATAGATTAAAGGAGCTGTAGTAATATGCCTTTCGAGCAGTACTGCTGGTATAAATCCGTTAAGGCCATTATTATTTCGGTGTATCTTAATCCCTCCCGACAACGCACCTGTTATTATTAAAGTAAATAAAAAAAATAAGAACATATGGAATAATTCTTATAAGGCTTCTTTTTGATATCAGGATTGTTAAGCTAAAAAAAATGTTGGTTAAGTTCTCCGTTGCGTATAATTTAATGCAAGGGTTAAGTAGAGGGTCTCCTCTAGGCTAAAATCGGAATATCCTTATCCGTACTTTTTTGCTTGATTATCAAAGTGCTTACTTTATTGTTATCATATTTCTTTTCTTGTAAGTAGTAACCTATTTAATTAAGTACGTTTACTTTATATACCCATAGCGCGGGGTAGTTTCTCTAAAGTTTTCACTTTTTCGAGTTAAAGTATAAGAAGTTGGACCCTTCAATATAGAACTTTTTTGCTTTTTTGGCAGGGCGGTATCTCCCCGGTTTGGGTTTCTGCCGTTTTAGTATTTCGAGCAATGAATGGTAGGATTATAGAAGGGGGGTAGGGCTTGCCCCGGGTTTTGGATTAGGAAATAAGCTTGAGTTTAGTAATGCTAACAGTTCTAAATTCCCCACATTGAAGACCTACCTTACTTTTTATGAATCAAGAGAAATAAAGCCCGCTAGGTAAAAGGGGACCCCTATTATGGTGGTTAGGGTCGCTCTATATTTGGTTTGACAGCGCAAGATTAAAAAGGAGTATAGGAAGTGGTCGGTTAAAAGGAAAAAATAACTAAGTTACAGAGGAGTTGTATACGCTCTCTTATTCAACTAGATAGGAAAAATCCGCATAGGATAAAAGTCAAAGGGGCTCTTTAGGAGTAGTACTATTCCTGGGTTTTTCTTCAAGATACAAGGTAAAGCACTTCTAAGGGAATATACCTTTCGGAGTTCTTAAAATCTAGTAAATGGAGTAGCTGTTAGCTTTAAATCAAAATATTGTGGGGGCTTGTTATCTCAGGTAATAGAGTTTGCTTTTTCGAAATTCAATAAGTATGCCAGCCTTTCTTTCTAAAAACGTACTTAAGTAAAAGCGGCCACAGCTATACTATAACGTATAATCCGCTGCGAATACCCTATGCTTTTTTGTAATTACATGATTTTAGGGGTCCTGATTAAAACTTACCGCTTATATAAAGTTAAAGTATCGGCACTCCTGTACGCTAAAACTATTTAGAAAGATAATAAAAGTGTATTAAATAACTTTTACTTAATAATATATGACAGCCCCTTTTTCACTTATCGTTTTTTTACTATCTGGAACAACTGGAGAGCCAGAAGAAACTGGGTAACTTGGTAACAATCTCTTACTTTAGATATTAGCTGCTTAACCAACATTTTTAGGAATAATTATACATTAAAAGTCAATCTCCTAGGAAGACTTCTTGGTTTCAAAATTCCTTGTGACTTATTACACTAGATTTGGGAAAGGGGGTGAGTAACACTTAGCCTGCAATTCTAGAGGAGTCCACTTTCTTAAGAAAACGAGAAAACAACTAAGAAAAGAGTGATAATCCCATAATACTTAAAGCTAATAATCAAAAAGAGGAGACTTTCCTGGATAATTAGTAAACTTTGTGAGGTTAATTTATAGACTAGTAAACGCTCTGGTTGTTAACGAGTTTCCTTAAGGTTTTTTACTCATTTGTTCCCGGCTTTCTAAGGAAGTTCCTCCCGCGCTTTTTCTTATCGTACGTAAAAGAGGGTAACGTGTTGTAGTTTTTCTAGGTAGTATATTATTACACTATATACCCGCTTCTTTTCGCTTTCTTGACTTAAATGTTAGTAATACCTGTAACTAGACTGATTTTCTTATGGAATGCTAGACCTAATGTACTCTTCTTGTTAGGAATGAATAAGGAAGAGAAGGATATAGAGGGAATATAGTCTAACATAGGGTAGATCTTTATTTAGAGTATTTCGGTATTATCGTAGATAGTATAGATATGTAAGATCTTTTTATTAGATATAGAGATATAAGAAAGATTAGTTTATGTATAGTTAGGAAGGCCTTGCTTGACCATTCTCTTTATATTCTTTATTTCTCCCTTAACTTAAGTAAGAAAGTAATTTGAAAATTTTATATAGTAAATTTTGCTGATTGATAAAAGGATAAAAAACCTACTAGTTATCGAAACTAACGAAAAGAGGGTACTCTAGATAGAAACTTCAGCCTTGTTTTCTTTCATTTGGCATTCCTTTTTACGAGCTTTTACTGAAGGAAAGTGTTTAATTAAAGGAAAGGCGTTGCCTGTTTCCAATTCTACTACATATCTGTTTTAGAATTAAAAAGAGGTTCCCCCCGCTCTAGTGTAAGAAGTTGCTAGGAGTAGGAGAGAGTTTCCCTTCTGTTCGTTTTCTGAAGTAGTTAGAATGTCTGGAATCGGGCGTAAAAGTCTAATACACCCCATTTACTGGGTAGTCATTTCTGTTTTTAGTGTAAGTACATAACCTTGTGGCTAGTTTTGGTATTTTTGTAATGAATAGAGTTTTTTGAAACTTCAAAAGGTATTACAAACCTAGTTAACAAGGATGGTATTCCTTTATAGGTTTACCGGGTTTTTATTAGCTTAGCTAGAATTAGAAGGAGGGGAGGTTTATAACTAGGGGAAGATGGGTTTTGAACCAACGATATACGAAACAGCTGTCAAGCGCTCTACCAAGAAGAAAATAATGAGTAAGCTAGATTTGGGATTTGAACCCATGTGCACTGACTCGAATTAGGGGTGCTTTAACAATAAGAAAATCTCTAAACCGCCAAACAGCTTAGAGTTAGAGAGAGCTTGTATACTTGTACTTGGATAAAAGCAAGATCAGATTTCAAATTCTTTATATAAGTAATTGTTATTTCTGATTTCATGCTCGCGTGTAGAATTAAAATGAAATAATTGATATAATTAAAGGCTTTTTCCCTTGTATAGCTCGCTTCCATTTGAACAAAAAAAACGAAAGGGTAGACATCCGTTCCTCCCTTGCTTTAGGAGTCGTATTAGAGGAGCTACAAACTATAAAAATTCCGTAGATAAAGAGAAAAATCCTCACGAAATGTCTATGTTTCTGATTTGAGTCATAATTGAAAAATCCTTTTGAGGATAAATCGAATAGTCTTAATTATATGTTAAAAGTTAAAGCCCGACTCTTTCTTATAAGAGAATGTAGATGTGTAAGGAAACTCTAGAGGGATTTTCTTTCTTATTATATATTATTATATACATACAATGCGAAAGCCTTTTTTAAGAAAATGACAACTAAAGAAGACTCCTTTATATATATAAAAGTCTTTTACCTTAACTACTTTTTTACTAGGTTTTAGGTTTAACAACTGGTTAATTTTAATTAAGTAGATAGTAGCTCCTCATTTATTACCTGTTCCCTCCCCGATTCCTTTTTTATGGGAAACTGCCGAGGAATATAGTAACAGTCTAGCCTAGAAAGTAACAAAAAGGAAGGGACAGCGCTTTTTAAGGAATCCTTAGCAATTCTTAAATTTCAATAGGACAAAAACCCGATTAGGAAACCCTTTAGGGTTATATTGGAGGATTGCTTTTCGAGTTTTAAAGGGACTCCTAGATACTTTTTGTAAATTCCCGTTAATATAGCATTCGGCTCCCTCTTTCTCCCCATTGAGAATCTTAACTCATTTGAAATAAATATAAAATAGAGGTAACTCAGTTTCGTTACATTACATTCTTTTGCGTTGGGTTGCTGCTTCATTAATAAAATAATAATGATAGTGATATTACTCAGTATTCCTCAACCCTTTAGAGTAGAATAACAGTTTCGGAACCTTTAGCACACCTATGAGTACTACAGAAAATAAATAACATTATAAACAAAGCGCTCGTCAATTAGATGTGGAAACACTAAAATGAAAATAAAGTTTCTAGGGAAAAATACAAACACTGTTTCCAATCCAAAGAGCATTTATCCGCATATAAACTGGAAACACGGATTTTCTTTCAACTTCACAAGAACAAGAGATTGTAATTCAATAAAAAGACTCCTTTTTCTAAGTCTATAGCTAATAAACAAGACTTCAATTATGGCCCCTTTATTAAGCTCTGTAAATCTACCCCCGCCCTCAGGCAAAGAAAGGGAATTCTAAAAAGTCGAGAAAACAAAAAGTAAATTACTAATTATGAACCTCGTAAAAATATTATAAAAGGTTCCAGATATACACGGCCCCCTGTATCATAAAATCTATATGAAAGATAATTTTAGATAAGAGTTTCTAGTTTGTGATACTAGAAGGGGTCTCTTTCTCTGGGTGTTTGAGTTACTTCGGACTCCTTAAACTGGGTATCAAAAAAAAATTACCTACTATAAATCAAGTCCTTTACTTTACGACAATTTCATTTTTAGCTCTTGACTCTGAGAAATTCAAAGCATACTTTTCGTATTTTCATTTACCTTTTGTTATATACCGTAACAACAAAAGGAGTCCGCGCCTCCAATCCTAGCGAAAGTACAAACCTCTCTTAATTCGAAGTCAAAGTTTTCTCAAAACCAGGGAGAGTTTTGAATGAACTATCAAAGGAACTTATACCTTGTTAATTTATGCTTAATTGCGGGGAGCCAGGGGACTCGTGGGACGAAGGGAATATCTCTCTCTTATTTGGTTGATGCTCTATAAGATAAAGATGTTAACTTATGAACTTATGGAGGGTACCTATTTTTAGGGTTATCGAGTAGAATTCTGTGTATAACACAAGTCTTTTTGAGTCTTATTAATAAGGGGTACCCCGGTATGGTTTAAAATCTGGTGTAATTGAAAAGGAAATTAGTACAACACCAAAAGTTTAAAAAAGGGCTCAGTTACAAAAAAAAATCTAACTACAGAGTGGCGTGACCCTTCCGCCCCTTATTTCCCTGTATCTAGATCCCCGAAAAAACAGAAAAGAAAAGTTATTTGATTATATACGACTTCATTTCAGGCCTTATTACAAAGCTTTAAAACTTTATCGAAGTATTCTAGGTTCAACTGGATATTATCCACACAAGCAAAAACTAGGTTGGAAAGAAAGGAAGGCGCTGTTCTGTCTCGCTTCTGTTAGGACTAGTTTACTAATTTAGAGGAATGTTGTACTGAATAACCAGTCTCAGCCTAGACTTAGAGTATCCAAGGTTTTGCCTTAGCGCTTTGGGTCGTAATAAAAAATCTCTTGGCCAACATAGATATATCCCATTTTTAGAAATGAGTGCCTCGGCTTTTAGGCAATTACACCTATAAGTTAATTACGATTTAATCCTTTATGATGGAAGTGAGGATTCCTTTACCGCTTATTAGCTGCACTCTATGTGAATTTTTCTTCAGAGTTGTTGCAGAGCCCTCTTTAGTTTAGATATTCTTACAGCGATACTAAAAATCATCCTCAAGATAATATGCTGCATAGCCAGTTCTTGGTCAATTTAACTATATACTTTTTAAAAGTTTAGCGCCCTAATACTAAAGAGTCTCATTTTAAGGAAGTAAAAGCCGTGTTGATAAAAGAAAGCCTAAAAATACTGGATTTATAAAATAACTGATCTGTACACTTGGCTTATGACTTCTTCAGTTACTATACTATAACTATGAAACACCCCGGACTACTAAGCTCTAGAACAACACAACGGACCCAGGCGGTTCCCTTGCGGTACCCCTGTAATATCTAATGAGAAGAATTCCGTGTGTAACAACATAACCTTGCTATAAAAGCTAAAGTAGGGATAAGGTTACTAAGAGCCTCTTTTTTGTTATTCCGACAGTACTTATGTACTAAATTCCTTTCTACCCACTAAAAAGAGCAAGATATAAAAAAAGCTTCAACAGTTGACTTAACTTTCATTTTTCTTATTAGCTTTGAAATTAGACTACTAGATATCTCTATTTCTAGTATACAAATACCTTGGCGGACTTTATTTCTATTAGGTGCTTCTCGTATAGACTAAATAAGAAGCAAGCTCTCAAAATAGTAAGGAGCTTAAATTAACGCTTTGGGATGTGAGTCAATTTGGGGATATACATACTAAGAATTAAGTCTAAATCTTAGGATTTACTATACTTATTTGTATTCTTTTGAGGAATGTAATGCAGTGTGTCAGACTAAGGAGCCTTCGCCAATTAGTGTAAGCTTCTCTATTTTCTTTATTCTTGCTTATACTTTATATAAACCCCAAAAATCCCTTGAAAGAGATAACGGGCCCATGCTTATCAGACTAAGTAAAAAAGTTTCTGCTATTCACACTCCAATGTATATAATACTCAACCTTTTAACTATAAATATTTGCTCTCTACTACAGGAACCCCACCCTACATAGAGAAAAATACCCAGCAATAAAGACTTTTTAAACACTGAACAAAAAGCGAGTTACTCCATATTAGGAATCCCTCAAGAGATTTTAGGTCTCCTTTCTTGTTCTTGCTAATTTAAGGTTAATATCCAGTGGTTTAAAGTTTGGGAATATTGTTAAAGCGCGCTAAGTATTTATGCGCGAGACAGAAGGCTTATAGTACGTACTCCTCTAATACTTAGTTTAGTTAGCTGTGAGGGCCTAATCTAGAAGTGGTCTAAAATACTTGTGAAAAAATTTCCTTACTTGTCCTTTTTCTGCTTTGACCGGCTCTCTAGTCAGTTTCTTAAGAGTCTTATTTTCTTTTGTGAAATAGTATCCTTTTTACTGCCGACTTTTTCCCAGTTTCATGCATTTTCTATCCATGAGCATGCGGGGGCAAGAGCTTTAAAGCTAGATATCTAGTAAAATTGGGATGAAAATTGACTAATATGGGCTATCCTAGATGAAGCCAACTCGGCAAGTTCTAATACAGGTTCCGGATGCTTATTATATTGAGTTTTAAGCAGGACTGCTTTACTTGCTTTGCAGTTTTACCACTTTTTTCGGGTTACTTACTGGGATTCGCCGAGACAGCAGGGTTTTCGTGGATATATATATCATATGTAAGTCCGAGGCTATAAAGGAAACTTTTAGTTCAAAATAGCCGCCTTCTCGTAAGCTATTAACCGGAGTCGAGTTATGGCTTAATTATTTTTATACTGGGAGCTACCTATATAAGGTATGAGAAAAGATAGGAAGTATGTTGTGAGTAGGAATTCTTCTCAGTCTGACCGAAATCAACCAATATTTACATTTACGAATATAGGGGTTTCAATCTCTAACTATACCTTTGGGTTTCTATATACCCTTAACCTTAACTTAACAAGACTAGGAGAATGCGGACTTCTTATATTTGCCGGCTGTATTACATTACTAACTTCGAGAACGCCAATTAAAAAAGAAAAGGCTAAAGACTCTTCTCCTTATTTACTTAAAAAAGCTAGAAGTTTCCTTTGCTCTTATCCTACTAAATGAAATAGAAAGTTCATGGTGGAACGCTCCCAACTAAAACTTATGAAATGAAACCTTAGAAAGTTAAAGCCCGAATTCCTTAAGATCTACGGCTTCTTATAGTTCTTTCGCCTTGTTATACCCTCTCCTAAAGAACATGTTTTACTCCCTGCCTTTGAAAGTCTGTAAAACCTACACCAGATTAACTTACCCTTCTTCTTGTTAGCCCTTTGTTGTCTATTAGTTGTTTAGTTATAGCTTTAATAGAAAAAGAAAAGGGTTCCTTGTCCAAAGTTAAAAGGATAGAAAAAGTACACTAACTAGCAGGCTTGTGAAATCCTAATAGACAAGACTTAAAACTTCAAAAGTCCTAGAGACCTAGGTTTCCCGCAAAAATTTTAGTAGGTTACATTTAGAAAAGTAATAGGCTACTCTCTCTCTACCGGAGTTTGTTTTTACTTATCTTATGTAGAGTTTCCTAATTTAGGCTTTCTGGGGAAAGTCAAAGAGCTTCTTTTCCAGAACTGATTAGCTGTAACCACCAACCAATATTATCTTTACCGCTTTACTTTACAAGTACAAGGAATTTAATAAAAAAGAGTATATAATTATATAAGCAAAGGTATAATAACAGACTTTTTACCAGAGATTGCCCAGGACTTTTTAGAAGTAGAGTGCCCTTAGACTGATAGCGACTCGAAAAGGATTCCCTTTTACCTTACTAGAATTAGTAAGTCCATAATATGCTACTAAGTTTTTGCTTGCGATAAATAGAATGAAAAAAGTAGTCCACTAAAGTAAAGTATAACTGGTGTGATAAAGGGACAGATACCGGGTGACTCTATTTTAAAAGTCCTCTTACAAGGGCCCTAAATAGCTCTTTAATACGAGTTTTGGAGACCTTGGTGCAAGTCGGCGGAAATCTCCAGAGGGGGTCTATATCGGTGCTGAAAGAAACCTTTCCAATACCTACAAATCTACTAGAGGACCCGTTTGTACGCGGTGAAATCGCGGAATAGCGTGGATGAAACCCTAAGGAGCACTTCTGGGTCAATGGAAGCTTAATTTAATATAGGACCTGATAATAAAAGGAGTTTCAATCTACTTTTGTGGCTTGTGTTAGCGTAGGGTTCATGCCTCAATGTTTTTGTCCAGGGATCCCTTTACTTAGTGCTTAGGTGAAATGTTTTGCTATATTTAGTTCATTTTATATTTCTTGAAAACTGGATTTTACCGGGGTATTGTACTAAAAAAACTTGTGCATTAAAGTCTTACAACATAGCTTGGGAGGAAGGGTCCTTTTGTATCTTATTTAAGCCTTCAACGAGACTGATTATATTAGTCTTAAGACAATTCTACTCCTAGAATTGTCTAAAAGAGTTCTAATCTCTAAAGAAAAAAGCCAGGGTTCACTCGTTATTTATAAGATTATAATAAAAGAGGGGTATCCGCTTGAAGGAAGTTCCTAAACCGCTTTCCAGTATCTCCAGCTTTAAATTAACAAATGGAAGTTAATGAACAGGCAGGCTCTGTTTTCCTGATACCTTATTTGGTCACTGCTTTCCCGTCTGTCCTTTACCTTTAGTATCTGTAGCAAGGGAAAGCTAATGAAAACCCTTAGGAAATCCCAAAGGTAGCTGCTATATTCTAGTCTGTATTTTGTTGGTTAAAGGCATTCCAAGAGAGAAGGAAATCCGTAACTACAATAGTTGTCTCTGGTGTTCCTTTTGTGTTTTAGTTCGTAAGCGTACTAAAGTTCTGCTTGGTTCTGCTTTTAGTATCCCGTTGAATATATATAAGAAGTAATTCTAAAGCATAGTAAATAAGGTGGTTAAGGGCTCAAACTTAAATAAAAAGTAAGGAATTTGTAAATAGAGCTTTTTATGAGTCAAATGTATCCAAACAGCTTAGCAAGGCATCTAAACCCCGGATAAAAAAGCATTTTAGACAAGAACTTTGGTGTTATTGTATTTCATTTTATAATAATTAGAATCTTTCTTATTGGAAGTATTTCGTTTTGGGAATTTCTTTATCCCTGAATTAAGGTTGTTTAGCTAATTTAGCTTAGGAGATTGCCTACTTATGTTTCTTTTGTTGTTTACAGAGTTTCCCATATCCGGATAATAATTAATTAGAAAGATTTAGAGAATAAATATTGAAGCTAAAGTTTTTTTGAGAGTAGATTCCTAATTAGTTCTAAAGAATTTACTGTGAAGTTAAAGTTTTCTGGGCTTTTAGTGTAAGTCTTGTACTATCCTATATACTATCTTGCATTTCTCTTCTTCCCTGCGCTTCAGTCGCGTAGAAGAACTCATTATCTCCCAAGGCACAATCCTCAATTACGGATAAGCACAAATAGAACTTAGGGGGAACAGTTCTCCACCCTATAACTATCCACCTAAAAAACTCTTCTGAAATGGGAATTCTACACACTTAAACCGAAACCCCCATTGAGATACACTTCAACGTTAAAAATTATTAAGGGCCAAGTACACTTTAGTATTATAGATATAGGAAACTCTTATAAAAAGGACGAACATAAAACTAAGAAATAAGTGTAAACCCTAAAGCATAAGATTTACTTTGATATATGGGAATTCTTTCCGTGAGTTAAGAGATTACAAATTTCTTTATAGGGCAAACTCTGACTTCTGAAAAAAATCACCTTTCTTATTGAGGTTACATTCGCACTTTGTGGTGCATCCTTTTAGATCCTCGGGTCGTAAAAAACTAATAAACTCTTATAAAACTAATTTTCGGGTAACTAGTTAGTATAGGCTTTTTCTTATTCTCAGGCGTAACCCCAACGCTTGTACGAGAAAAGATCCAACCTATAAAATAAAAATACAAAAAACTACCTCTAAGCTAGATTCCTGGTTTAAAAGATATGACCGTTTCGGAACCCTTTGCGCTATAACCCGTTTTATCTTCTTTTTTTAGAGTTCTCTATTTCCTTGTTCATTAGTAAGCGCTTTCAGAAAAGCTTCAAACTCCTAGAGGATTTTTTTTACTTAGGATACGAATTGCTTGACCCGTGAAATTATCCCGTAAACTCTTTTAATATAAAATATCTTTTATTATTCGGCTGTAATAAAACAACAATTAACGTTTTTAGAGACAGTGACTAGGGAGTCTATCCTTTATTTTAAGATAGAGTAGGCCTTAAGCCAGTAAGCTGAATTTCCTTGTATTCTTAGATTTGTATACGAGCCCTAAACTTTTATTATCGCGGATACTGGGCTACCCTTTTTCTAGGTACAGTCGTTTTATATATTTATAGTTCGTACCCGACAAAAAAACTTAGTATATGGGAATAGGAAAAGCGCAGCATAATCTAGTATAATTTTAAGAGAAAGTTGTAGGTAATAGTATAACTTGGATATATCACGAAATCGCAGGGGTTCCAATGAAAAACCAGCTACCCTTGAACCAAACTACTAGATGAGCCTTTCCTTAGCAGGAGTATACTAGCCCTCTGATATCTGAAATAAGAAATTATTAAAAAAGGAGCGACAAGAAAAACTTTATCCTATATGAAAGAGCTCCTTTCTAAAAAGAGATACTGAGTATGTTATAGCCTAACTGACCAAAGAATCAAAATTATACGTTCTTGATGAAGGATTGTCCTAACAGGACGAAATAGAGCAAGTAGACACTTGCATTTTAAATTAAGACTTATAGCTGAGTTAACATATAGGTAAAGACCTCCTAATAAGTAACACAAATTTAATTAGAGGCGCCGGGTACTCCTTATTCTAAAGAGACTATCCTTTAAGTATACAATTGCAAGCTTCAGTACCCCTTATCTCAAAAGACAAGTGTAAAATACTAACCCGATTACCTAGCTCTTTAGTTAATCAAAAAACTTATAACCACGCTTAATAAATCAAGCTTCTACTCATATGACTTAGTGCTTCCATCCTATTTCAAAAGTTTTGAACTACCTTTTCCAAGCAGCAAACTTCGAAGGCCCCTACTTTCTTTGTATAAGCACCAGCCTAAACTGCGAGATTTCCTTTTCGAGGCAATTCCCTTTGTATACCACAGTCGAATCTGATACTACTTAGGCTTTAGTTAAGGTTCAATTTTCACCTATGTTTTTAAAACTCTCTCTTCCAAAAATATCCGAGTCAGGCATTTTTTAGACGTAGTAAATAGGGGCCCATATTAAGAGAAAGCATTTTGGTTTCTTTTTTTCAAGTAAAGTGAAAGTTTTTAGGACCCTCGATTTAGTAAATGTAATTTGCCTCGCTATAAGTTTTATCTGCCGTAAAATTGAATAGGAGTTCCCAGGTAATAGTAAGTCTATATATTTTTATAGTAGAGGAGCTCCCGTACGGACTTGAAGCTGGTTGTTAGCTTTTTAATGCCCTTGACATAGTAAAGATATGAAATAATAAAAGGGGCTCTTAAAGGGAATATAATTTGTAAATCTTTCATCGAGGATAGAACCGCTTAAGGGAAAACTCTAGACTCTATACGGAATATGGAATTCAAGTTATTAGAACTAAAAAAGAATGAGAAAGCTCGTTGGTAGTTTGTGAAAAGTCCCTATGAGGCGTAACCAAGAAAGGGCGAAATCTTATAGACCTTTGGAAGCCTTTCCCGTATCAAATTAGTAATTATTGAAAATAGAATGATATTCATATGGTTGGAGATTGAAACAAGTTTTTGTAAAAGCACAATACTTAAATCTATTTGGACGGGTGCTTTCTAAGGCCCTAGTTCTGAGACTAAAACGCATAATTAAGTAAAGATTGAAATGAAAATTATAGAGTCCTCATTATTGACTAGTAAAATCTGCAAGGATTCGCAAGCTATTCGAGTTAGAAGACCCTTAGCAGCATAAGCATAATAGGAGTTTCTTTTCTAAATTATCTAAATTGGGTCGCAGATTAGACTTTCAGTTGATACACATGTTGAGTTATTCATTGGGGGGAATTCCTCCTTATTAATCTGACTTGAGTTCTAAGTCGTAAATGTACAAAAGGTAACGGCAACCCTCGATCTCAGCTTTATATAGATACCCTATTTTATAAATTAAAGAGAGAAGTACGAAACAAAAAGGGGCTTTCTTAAATAAATTTAGTTGTAGCTTATTTTCACAGGTAATCCATCTCACGTAAGCGTTTTTGAGTTCTCCTTGCGTACTGACTAATTCATTAAGAACGGATAAATAAAGAGTAACCTTTCTTTTCGATAGTATTACTTTAATCTCGAATTAGCCTCCTTTGTTTGTTAGGTAAAAACTTGTTTTGATAAATTAAATTGAGATTCAGATATTATTCCTTATTTAGGTGACTGTGAAACTTAGTCAGTAACGAGGGATGGTTGTAAGACCGGAGGAGATACCTTATGTTTCCTTTGAGGGTGATGTACTTACTAGTGATATAAGGTTGATGAAAGCGGGTTTCTGATCTGTATAGCTTTTTTGCTCTTCTTATAATCTCGAGCTCCCAATAGAGTAGCCTTCATATTGCCCTAACAGTTTCTTATTTTACTATTCCAGCTACAGGCCCCGTAAATTAAGTAAGAAAAAACTTCTAAACCATAACATGAGGGTCGTTGCCTATTCCTAACTAGGACAGAATCACTATAATACCTCGAGCACAGGTTAAGTAAAAGACAGTTATCTTAATTAAGTAATTAAGAGCAAATTTATGAAACCTGCAGTAATTCTATAAGAAAAAATCTATCTGCGAAGGTATTAACTCATGTTTTAACGCACGCACGATAAAGGCCTTAGAACCGCTTTTAATAAATAAGATAGGCGCCTCCTCTTGAGAAGTCTTGAAAATATAGAGAACCTTATAGGAAAGCTGAAGTTTTTTGTTCACACCTTTTCCTCCGAAAATTTCTCTAAGAAGAACCTATAAAAAGTAAATTGATTGATATATCAACCGAGTGCAATTATATTAATTAATAAAAAGGTAGAAGTAGTCCTGGAAAGAATACAATATAATAATTCAAGTTAAGAATTTTTGCAGGTCTTACCTATTATGGCTATACCTTTGTTTTGTGGCAAGTACTTTTTACAGGGTTGTACTCCGTAGAATTTTTTAGGAGCTGAATTTGATAAATATCTGAATTAAGGATTAAGTCTATTTTTCGTAGAGAATGCCTATCGTTTAGTTGATATATAGACGCTAATTCACACTTAACTAGTAAAGTTTATTACGTAAGTAAGCCCTGCCGACTAAAAGGACTAAGCTCTCTTTTTGAGTAAAGGCTTTTTCTCATGAATACTAATAAGAAAGTAAGATATATCTGTATTTGAAAAACTTGTATCAGAAAGAAAAATCAGAGTTCATTTATAGTATCCTTAACTTGAGAGGCATCCCAAGGAGCCCGTCTAATAAAAAGGTCTCTAAATGTAAGAACTAGCTAACTAGTCAAAATTGACTTTAATTTTCAATATACAAAAAGGCAATCTCTCCTTCTATAAGTTTATGATACCAAGCTTTAACTCTATTTTGATTCTATTCTAAAAACCCCATTTCCCTAGTAAATCTACATACCCAAACATAGATTTATATACACTTATAATCGCAAAAATACCTAGGAAAAAGGGGGCTCTCCCTATAGTTCTATTTAAGGATTCCCTGGACTTTGTAACTCAATTTTCTCCTTAGCAGTAGTCCCAGATGTGATTTAAAAGGCTTCTTTATTGTATACCCCAGAACTTTTTTATATAAATAAAGATAGAAAGACTACTACACATTAGAAAACCTCCCGCATATAAACTCCTCTTATCTAAGGTCCTTGCGACTTCTTCTTTAGAAGTTCTGTACTCTCTTAACTTAAGTCCTCCTTAGGAATAACTCTGACTTTTTTATTAGACTATCCAGGACAAACTTATGTGCATTTTTTAAAAATCTCGCGCACTCTGTACCTCGTTATTGCACTTTTGCGCGTACATAAGTACTATTATTTTTCTTAACTTTCCTGAGCCTTGCTATAAATTACTAGAGCGGGGGGGCCTCTCTAATAAAAATCCTTTTAATACAAAGCTGTAGTTTCATATGGGAGACCTTGTAATGAATACTTCGTCAAAGTACCTAAACCAAACCCTTATTGTATAAAATATAGGAGAGCCCTTATACATATTAGCTTAACCTTTTTTTAGAATCTCCCTAAAAGTGTTCCTGATTCGAGGAGGCAGTTCGAAACGAGCAGTTTGGAGTTATACCTACACTATCTTTCTGATATAAGTCTGTAATTTTCTTTAAACTAGTAATGGAACTCTTTACAGTAGAGGCCCCCTTACTATGAGATCCGTAATTCGTGATGACTAAAACAGGGACTCTTTCTAAGCTATTGAAAAGAATCTCTAACAATGAAATGTTACAGAACAGGTAATTACCAAATTACTTTTTTTAACGTCCTTCTATGACAAAAGCAATTTAAAGCTCCTCAATTCAAGTTCAAGCAATTGTATGAAGACTGAGTCATGGAATTTTACCTTCCCAAGAATTTTGCTTTATCCTATCTATATCCCTTATAATATTTGAATTCATACTTATTAAAACCTATTTCATTTCTTTATGGATTAAGAGAGGGTTGTTAAACACCTATATACCTAGAGATTTAGTAGAATCCGGACACCCTTGTATTTTGACTTGTTGCCCAAGTAGTGATGAATCCAAGAAATGTCTTTGTAGTAAGGCACCCTATTTTGTATTAGTATGCCTAGGGTTCAAGTCTTGTTTACAAAGTATAAAGAAAGTTTAGGACTACAGGATCAAAAAAGAACCTCGTAGGTAAAATACTCAAGTTCGGATTACAAGGAATAAAAGAAGGCAAGCCAAAAATTGTGATAAAGTCTAGTTTGTTATCTTCTTTTCTTTTATCTTGTATTATTCTCTTTCTTAGAATTTGTTTGTTGGATTTCTAATAAATTCGGTAGGCTGTGTTGAGGCATAGAGTCATTCTACTTTTCATTACCCTAATAGGAATAAGCAACCCCGTTCAATTTCAAGTCAAGGCTACTCAGACCCATCTTGATAATGAAGATTCCAAAAAAGTAACAAATCCTGAACAATATTGTATAGCTCGTAAAACTAAACTAAAGGCGTAGGCTATCTAACTTATATATTCCTACATCTTCTTCTATAACCTTACTTGAATTTGAAAGGCCCTGCTCTGAATCCTAAACCTTATACATTACATTATTTTTTTTGAATGGAAGAAACTTTTCCTATTAGAAGAGCCTCTCAATCGACCTTTTGACTTCCTTTTCTTGATAGTTATTGTGTATTCCTGCCACTTAAAAATAGCTCATAACCCGTCTCTTTTACCGACTAAAAGGATCCTGAGTTTTTTATTAGAATAAGAAACCAGAAGTATGAAATAAATAAGGGTCCCTTTTTACCCTAAGTTAATATATCTCCTATACTCTAAATTAGAAAGATTAAGTTAAGATTTTCAAAAGCTTCTACCTCTAAACCTAGTCTAACAGAGCTATAGAATTGACCTTATAAGATCCCTTTAAAAATTCCTTGTTACTAAGGATCAAAAAGAGTTGAAAAAATTTTCGTGCTAAGTTCCTTCTAATTTCTTTTTTATCGTAAATCTTTTTTGGGGTATTACCTACTTTTTCCACTTCCGAATAACCTTAAATACAAAACCCTGACTTTATTAAGACTTCTCATTGCTCAGGAGATTTTGCAGGAACTAGAGTAAAGAGGAGGTCGGGCTGCTATTGCTATTAATGTGAGACAAGAAAAGTTATCAAGTAATATACCTAAAGAGGTCCTTTATTATTTTGAGGCGGATTAAATTGAAAAAAAAAAAGAAGGCTACCTTACTATACTTCGAGACTTGGTAAAGTTTTTATAAAAGGTATACTTTTCTTGAACCGGAAATTTTTAATAGGTAGACATACGTTAGTCTTAGAGAGACAGATACTTTACTAACAAGGCCCCCTTCAGCTCTAAACAAGTAGACCGTAGAATAAAATAAAATTTGTAGAATTAAGGCTCTATGCTCATATAAAGTACTCAACGAGTCCCTAGTAAGTGGAATTTTGACTTATTTTGATCTGCGAAAGAAAGTTTATAAGCATTAGAATCTTCTATTTTATAAAAGGCGTAAATGAAGATAGAAGGACCCGAGACATCTCGAAAAACAGGGGTTTGTAATAAAAGGGTACTCCTTTTTAGCTTAAAGACTCTCCCCTAAACAAGGACTTTTCATAAGTGGAACCTAGAAACAAAAGAACAAGCGACTCCCAGAAGCGGGCTTACAGAACTCTAAAATAAGGAACCTTTTCAAACCTAACATTGTTTTTTGTACCTTAAAAAGAGAGACCCTTCGGAGCAAGTCTACCCGGAAAAGAAAGAAAAAAGGAAATGAACTAGACACTTTAGAGCTAAAGGCAAGGGAGAATCGAGAGCACTTTATGGGATTCCTGTTTAAGATTAAGAATTGCAGTTAATAAAAAAGGACTTAAAAATTTTTTAATTGAGTCTCTTTAAACCTGGAACTTGTAAAATATAAGAGAAAGTCAACCTCAATTTAGTATCATTCTAAGGCAAAGCTATATGAGGAGGAATCCTTATTCTTTCTGAGCAGGGCATACCTATTCCATTTAAATTTGACTTAAAATTAGGTTGTAAAAATACTTAGAGAGATTGGGCTAAACTAAAGAAGAACTGGAGTTTAGCTTATATCCCCCAAATGAGTTAACATAGGGCCCTAATAATGTATAATTGTCACGGGTTCCTAGTCATAACAAGATTAAACTATTTTGAAGAAGTTTAACATTTGTTTTAATTTACTAGAGTAACACTGCTTTAATTAAATAAAAACTTTATTAATCGAAAGTATTAAGGCAGCTATTTCAATAGAACTTTAAAATCTCGATTCTAAGCGACCTATAGTATAAGGAAGTTTTTCCTTATAGAGTATACGTGACTATTTTTCCTTTTATTGTTATACACTGCTTAAGTTAGCAGTAAAAAGTTTCCGCTAAGAAGTTTAGAATCCCCATTTTAGTACGTACTTATTTAGTTTGTAGGAGCATTTTAGAGATCTGCCTCTTTATTTTCTTTTTAAGGTTTTGTAAGCTGAAATATCTTAAGCTTACTTTTATTCGAAATCCCTTTGCATCATGCAGTAATATTTAGAAATATTTAGATCCGAGAACTCTCTTTCTTGGGCATTATCTAAAACTGGAATATCAGAGGTATTATTAGCACCAGCTTTTTTATTAGACTCTTCAAATTGCAGTCTCTGATTATTTCATGGTTTAGGGGAATGTCTTATAAGGTCTAGATTCAAAATTTTTTGAGCTTTCGTATTGATAAGTTCGTAGCCTATAAGAGATACTCCAAGTAAGTGATACCTACTTATAAAGAAAGCTTTGGTCAAGACTTTTTCCTAAGAAACATTATACATACACGTATCTAAGGACTCCCGGAATAGACATAACAAAACTTCCCAACTCTCTCTTCCATTAAAGTTAATAGAAATCAGTATCAAGAAGAATTTCTAGTCCTTTTTTTATACATGTGTAAACCATAAGGAGAGCTGATAAAAATGTGTATTAAAATTGAAATATTGATTTAAAATTCTTATAAACCTTTCCTCAGAACTTCCTTCTTGGTCGGGCATATGTAATGTAGCCCTAATTAAGATTAACAAAACGGGTTTCAAAAGTAAGTATACAGACAAGCATTAAGAAACCCAGGTTACTACATCAAAAGCTCAAAGGCTGCGCGAGAATAAGTCCCTCCTTAATTCCCGGGTTGATCATTTCTGCGGATTTTCCTAAAAGTTTAATGTTTATACTAATTTTACACGCTTCATTTTGTTGAGGTTAAGGAGAAAATAGCTCCGCAATCGAATTTACTGGTGCTATGCCCGGTTAAAAAAATTTTAAAGGAGGGAATGTTATAGGGTATAAGAGTACGGGTTGTAAGACAGCTAGAACCCACTAAGAGATTAAAGCTAGGGGTATGAGTAAAAGTAAAGCTACAGAAGCAGAGTTCTAAGGGTTTTTCTTCGACTCTGGATTCGGTGCTACTAAAATACATTAATAAATGCGTAAAAAGTGTTTTCATTTTTAAGCGTATGAATACCGGAATCGTTTTATAAGAAAAAAGTTTTAAGGATAAGAACTAAAGAACTGAAGCTAAAGTCATTCTTCGGGTTTCCACTAAACTAAAAGAATTCGAGCTAAAGGAATCCCTGTAATATTTCTATATATACCGGGTTTTAGTAAGGTGTTTCTACTCATTTTTGATTTCCAGTTGAGTAAGAGTCAATCTTAAAGCATACAGGGAAGTCAAGTCAAAATTATTGCGTTAGGGTTTTCATTAATCAAACTGTAAGTACAAGTTTTTATTTAATTAATAGGTATTCCCTAGTCTTTTAGGTGGTGTGTAGAACCTTGCGCCCTTTGTATTCTGTAATCTGTTAGTGTTACTTTTTTTCTTTTTTATTCTAGTTAAAGACCTTCCAGGAGTAAGGAGTTGCTCTTAATCTTAAAGTTCCTTTGTTTCTAGGTTTCTCTACAGCCAGCGAATTTGAATTTAGAAAAGGTGGTAATACTTAAGATTCAGATTCTCAATAAGTTTTAGTAGATCCAGGGAATCAAAACGGGTCATAAAAAGACTCTTAATATTTATATAAAGTTAGTCTTGGCAAAAGGGATCTCAACAACTAGCTAAAGCTAAAAGCCTTCCTCTTAATTAAAGGGAGCCTTATCCTATAAGTAGAATTTGAAATGAAAGATACAACGTGAAAAGGAATTCTTAGTAATATGTCTAGCAAAAAGGGAATCCCTATAGTTTTGACTAACCTACTAGGGAAACTCCTTTTGAGGTCTATCTCAAAAATGATTTGAATCCAGCCTTCCTGTACCTCTTTTTAGTAAATTAAGTATAAGTTCACGAGTAAGTTATAGGCCACGTTTAACACTGGATTTTTTTAGTAGATCAGAGGTTACTTTTCTACCTTTGAAAAATAAGAAAGAGTAAATTACTTGTTATAACAAAGAACGCGATTCCTAAGGTACGGTTTGGGTTTTCCCGGTTTCTCGGGACTATATCGAAAGGAGCATGAAAAAAATCTTAACCAGGTAAACAAACCGAGAGCCAGGGCTCTTTAACAAAAGGGAATTCCGCTTAACTTGGAAAGATAATGGAGACACTCGCTTAGTAACTCATTACTAAAAAAGCCTTGAAAAAAAAGATAAAACTAAGAGCCTACCTAGTGTTTTAAGCAATTCTAGATATAAATTTCGGCACTGTTCGATTGAATCGTCCTTATTTCGCAAACTATTGACTTAAAATGTAAATAATAGTCCTTTTATTTATTCCAGAGTTTATTACAAAGCTGTCAAAGCTGTAAAGGAAAGAGTCCTCTTATTGTTACTTTGTTCCCAGGTTTCCTATAAGGTAAAGTCTCTTTTTCCTTTTCATTTGTAAGTACTGAGTTTTACTGAACGAGGTACAAGGTTATAAAACCACTCAGTATAACTAAATGAAGAGCGAGTCTCCTTACAATCTAATCTTTAGGGAAAGCTTGGTTTTTTAAATGTAAGAAGGTTTTTCAAATTTGTTGGGGATCCAGACAAGGAGAAGGCAAGTATAGCCTACGAGATACAGAGTAACATCACAGCTATAGGTATCACGAAAGGTATCGGTATTCAGAAGAGTAAGATACAGACTTAAAAGAAAGATAGGGAATACCTACTAAAAGAAGAATACAACCAGGAAGGATATAGCTCATAACAAAGAAGAGTCTAGCTAAAAAAACAGGAAAGGTATTTAAGAGTAGGAAAAGCTATCAAAAGGCAAGGAATACAGAAGTCAATAAGAAGTGGGAACTAATTGAAGAAAGTTCTATAAAAGGATGACTGCTTTCTCATCTGATAGAAAAAGAAGAGTTGATATTACTGTCATTATGAGTAAGAAGCGCCAGAGAAGGCCGCCAATTAACGAGAACCCCGTTTAGGTTTATTAGTCTTTAATAAGTTTTATTCGATTAGAATTCTTGCATTCCTGTGTTACTGTATTCTAGAAAGTTTTGAGTTTCCAGTAAAGGACTCAAGTGAAAGTCTGATTTTACATTCCTCAACTCCTAATTAAGATCTAAGGCTAGCCGGGTTTTAGCAATAACAATAATATTAAGATTAAGGGGAGCTCCTTTGTTTTTCCCAGGAATAATAAAGAGCCTGGAGTCTAGAATATCTAACTAGTAAAGTTAGGAGCAATTCAATTTGAAATTATTCAAATTAAGAGTCCCTTTTTTGTTTTAGAAGAGTCAGAAAGAAGTGGTGTCTTCCTTTGTCTAGGTTTCCTATTCGGCCGGATAGTCAAGAAAGAATTCTAGAGCTTGTAAGTGTTCTAGTAAACTAAACAAGGAAGCCTTTTCTTAGTTTCTAATCTCTAAAGTCTGAGTAACGGGTCCGTCTTTTTCTTAGATAAGAGTCTTTCACTTGGACAATTTAACGGTAAATACCAGGGCCTAATCCTAATAAAGTTAAGGTAGAAGCTTTTGCTAAAGCTAATTTTATGTCTTCTAGAGAGGGGATCCTTTCCGTTTCAATTCTTAAAGGGAGTTCCTTTAGATTATTTAGATTTGGAGGGGTTACTTTGTATACGGTATATTAGGTAATGTAATTAAGCAGGGAGTCGTTTTTTATGAGGATAGTACAATACTATTTATGCAAAATTTAAGAATAACATACGTGGTTGCAAGTCATTTCTAAAATTTTAGTGCTGCGGTGTAATATCCGTCTTTTCTAGGTTTCCGTTTTCTAAGGTATAAAAATGTTAATCGTTTTCCTGAAAAACCCAGCTGTTGTTGAAATTGTATAGATTGGTAAGGAGTTCTCAAGGAAATCCTAAGAATGCCGTGTCTAATAGGGCTTTCTTTATAAAAAAACTTTTCGGGAGTTGTGTAACGCGTGAGCTAGCGAATTTTCCAACTATTGCCGTATCATTTATTTTAACGAGTAACTTATTTATGATTGTTTCTTAAGAATTTCTTCCAATTTTTTTGTTATGAATGAAGTTATCTAAATTTTTAATAAAATCACTCTTTTGATATCGCAAAAGGGTCTCTAAATAGTAAGCCCCGCCCTTCCTCTCTCTAAGCAATCCCAGAATAGTTTATAAAAAACGGATCCCTAGTGTATTATTCCGCAGAGTAAAATAGCGAAACTTAGACTAGGTATAATGCAGCTTTTTCAATTGTATAAAGGAAGAAAATTTAGGAATTCAAAGCATTGCACCTTGAATGCGCGATTAAGCAGTATTGAATAGAATAAAGGGTGCCCCTTTTTGGTTTGTAAGAGTGTGGAATATCCCCTTAATAACTTCTAGTTACAGGACTTTGGCAGACTTTTTAATTGGGAGATACTTAATCTATTCGATTCTTGTTTTTAGCTTCGCAAATTCCCGATTTCTTGATCTATAAATTATCGTTATGAACTAAGAAGTGCTTTATGTCAGTAGGGAGCAGTCCTAAACATCTTTTCTTGTGACATATCTGTAAATGCCGAAGAGGGAACTCTACAAAGTGCGGTTGATATAGGCAAACACCAGATAGGTAAAGCTGAAAATTTAACTAGAAGCTGGTAAAATTTGATCCATGGATAATTAAGCATCTCTATTAAAAAGTTCGTTTTTATCCTTGTTTAGTAAATCCTTTCACAAAAACCCAGCTCCTATTAGAGTATAGGGAGACCCCAGGTTTTTCTGTGTCATATATTTCAAATTTTTAGTATATAATACCTAGAACTAGAATTAGTTTTCTTGTTTTATAGCCGCCCCTTTGTTTGCAAAAGCCTGAGTCATGTATCCAAAGTAAAAGAATTAGAACAGAATTAGGGAGGTAGAGAAATAGCACAGAGAGTAAAGTGTCATAGCATAAATTAAAGTAAAAGGTGAAAAAATATAGAAACCCATCAAGTCTACTGGGTGGTACCCTATAGGATTTCCTGTACCAGTTAGGAAGAAGGTAAAAACGAGCTATAGCTTAAAGGGTATCCGGTTTCAATAATATATAATAGAAAGAACAAGGGCTGAGTATACTATACAAGGGATCCTAAAAAACCCTACACGGAAGTTATGGCATCCCGAAGACTCTAAAATTCTAAGGAAGCCGGGGTTGCCTATATATTGATATACTTAGGAAGTGCTTATGAGCGATCTTCCTAGGTCCAGCTTGGATTAAGATAAATCTTGGTAGTTTTTTGCTCCCTTATGGATATATATAGAGTAAAAACTTCTTTTTTCCTTACCTTTTTACAGGGCTTCTTTATAAGGTGAATTTCCTTGGATAGCTTGTCTTTTTCCAACACCGACTTCGTTTGAACCCCCTTGCTATTTGGTATAAATGGAGGACTCCCAACTTATAAAAGGGGGGATTTAAAAGGGAAAGATTCTATTATTCTCTTTTTTGTAAACTACAACTAAGGAGCTTCAAAAGTTTACTTTAGTGCTCCTTACCTCCTTTTTAATATTTTGATTTTGCAAGCAATCTCTTATTACTAATTTCTAGAATAGAAGTAGCTCCAATTCGATAATGAAAAAAGCCCCCGTTAAGGTAATTTATGTAGTGTGTGTGACATGCAAGAGGCTCCAAAATGCTTTCAAGAGAGATACACGGCGGGTCACTTTAGCTTCTTTCTGAAATTTCTTTCTTATCAAAAAAGAGGTTTTTAGATTCTTGAAAAAAATGAAGTATAAAACAATTATATAATATATAAAAGTTCAAAGTTTGTACCAAAGCACTATACTATAATGGCTGTAGCATTTACTTAGGTATTTGGATGCTGTATACTACTAGAGTTTTCATAATGGGGTACTCCGAGAGTTGTAATTATTAATCCTATATTTATAGTTTAGATAACTATCTTATTATAGTCATGTATTTGGGTCTCTCTTTTGTCTCGGGTTTCTTGTAGTTTAGTCCTAAAGAGTAGAATTTGCATAGGTTCTTCATAAGTGGGGGCTCCTTGTTTGGTTCTATCAACACAGCGGATAAAATAACGTCAATTGTAACGAGGAAAACGCAACTAATTTGAATAAACTAATGGCCTAACCCATAAAGGGCTTCAGATAGACTGCTGTTAACGTAGTCCCTGTTGTTTTTCAAATCAAAGGATCTGTAAGACAAACAGGAAAACTCTAAGTTCTATCTTCGCAAACTAACCCATTATGAGCTTCTCTACTATCTTTCATTTTTATTACATCTTTCTTATTTTAACTTAATAGTATTTAAGAATATCTAGATTGTCTATAAAAGAAATAAAAAAATACGTAATACTTCAGGATCAAAGGGATTTCTGAGGATAAGCTAATGGGACCTAACTCCTAGTATGAAAATCCGTTTTTGAAAGTTTAGGCTTTTATTCTTATTGATTCGCGTAAACCTTTTACTGGAATATGATAGAAGCCTCGTGGCAGATGGATGGGACATGCTTATTACTTATTTATAGTATAAGGAATGCTAATATTAGAGGGGCTTAAAAACTAAGAATTCCTTGTTTAGGCATAAGAAAATTAGGATTATATCGTAGAGTAAGCGCTCTTTTATATTTATATTATGACTTACCCGGATTCCAGAGTACGAAAAAGGACCCGTTTTGCCTTTAAACAGTCTTCTTCCTTGTAAAACTCATAGTTCTATTATTTTACACATTTCTTAAGAGCTATTATATACTCTTACTCATTAAAATGGGTTTCTTCTGCCTACTGCCCTAACAAGTTTCTTAGGAGCTAGACTTCTCTTGTGGGCTCTGCTCTTCTTATCTATCAAACCTATCTTCTTATCCATAGCTATTACAAGAGTCTGCTTACTCTTGCTTACTAGAAATATAAAAACTGGGCAACAAGAGGTTATCCCAGGTTATGTCTTATCAAATTGAACCTTTAACTGACTCAGGAATCAAAACTGTTAGATATCAACCATTTTAAGTAAAGACTTTCAAAAAGGGAATAAAGAAAGATTATTACACAATTAAGACTTTAAACCCCCACACTGACCTTGACTGACTTTTTCCTTATGAATGAGCTTTTTGAGCTATCTCTATCCATGTATCCTATTTGTTATAACTTGTTGTTTCTTCTTCATAGCTATACTATGCTGCTTATGGTGGGTCCTAGCTTATAGTCTTTGTGTTCTTGGTGCCTGGACTTATTACTTATTGTAATAAGCGTCTTATTGTTACTATACTTCAAGAATCTTTATATTGTATAGTAATTAGTATAGAAGTATAGAGAAATAGGTAAGGTATAGGTGTGTAGTAGGTGTCTTACTCTTATGGATAGGTGGTTAGTCTTAGTACATTCTTTTGTATATATTAAGGAATAAGGGTTTATTTAATAGATTAATAGATATTGTTTGTTAATTACATTACCTCCCACTCTCTTTCTCATGAGGGTAACTCAGTATTAGGAGTCAATCATTATTATTACTGACTGACGCGTTGAAGAAGGAGGTTAAGGTTACTGGTAAATATAGATAGTACAGGAAGACCTTAGAGACACACTTCCTTTTTCTTATTCTTAACTTAAATTCTTTTTTGCTTTTGTAGCTTTCCAAGTCTTTGTAAGGCGTAAGGGAGACCTTAAGCCGGACTCTTGCCTTGTTAGTCTTCTTCTGCGCCTATAGTATCTAAGCGCAATAAAAAATAGAAAGGATTTGGTATAAACTAAAGGCAAAGTAGACTCTAAGGGGAGCCTAATACAAAGAAGAAGTCCCTAAAGGTAAACCTTTCCTTAGAATAACAATATAATATACCAAATCCCCAAAATTCTATTTAGCCGAGGAACAAAAAAACTAAAAGTCCTCGTGCAAGATTCTTTATAACCCACCGCCTATAATTTTTATAGCAAAATAATAAGAAAATGCCATACCAAGGTAAACTGAAGGTATATAAGCAATTCTACAAAGTTTTCAACCTTATTTTACTAGAAAAGTGCAGGTTTACAGGAAGAAATTCAGCACCCTGCTTTAGCTTTTAACAACCTAGATGAATAAGACATTAGGAGGCACTAGAGCCCCGGGGAAAGGCAACAAAAGCAAATTCTTTATCTTGATGATATACCTGAAAAAATGACAGATTAAGAAAGAGTTTCCTTCGCTTTTACTTATAACTTTCGGAATGAATTAAGATTCGCAGCGGGAACCCTATAAAGACTATAAATCAAGTACTAATCCCAAGCTTGGATACCCCTTTATACGCCTTACTGATGAAAAGTCCTAGTAAAATGATATAAACAAGGAGTAATAATAATATAGTATAGCCCTCTCTAAATTATTTCGTACCTTTAAATAACAAGCAGTATGCACTATTATTTATTACGAGTAAATAGAAAGGGCTTTGTAATAAAAAAAGATAGGAGTTTCCTCAAAAAGTTAAAGATAGAATTTGGAATTCTTTTCCAACAACCAAGATATAGAAATACAAAGAAATTCCTTTATTTAAATACAAGAACCCTCCTCTTTACTCTACGAGACCAAAATTTCTTTTTCGGGGGTAAAAGTGTATTTAGACCTAGTCTCTGAAACTTATATAATCATTATAATCTAGTATTTAAGTTTTGTTTTTTAATATAAAAGGGAGATATCTTAACTTGTTAATGCTTTTATCTATCCTGAAACTCCTAAATATAACTTTACAAACTAGTAAAACCAAAATCTTTTTAGAAAGATTGCCAAGCCTTTTGAGTAAACAACTTTTAAAAGTTAAGGTGCGGAAATAGGAAATAGAGGCAGCGTCTAACTAGTTTGATTTTTCCACTCACACAGGCTGGGTATCCTATATCATAAAAAGGTGCTTTTGCTTCCGTAGGAGGTCTCCTAACCAAGTCTTCTAGAGAGTTGTAGTGGTATTTCTACAGTATTAAATTATCACTGACTTTCTATTTTTATATTATAAAAAGGTATAATAAAGCTCCAAGCATCTGTCAAGAGTAGCTCTTTTTGTGTTAAACAAAGCGGATTACATATGTCGCTTGTTAGTCAGGGCCCCTTACTTTGGACGAAAGCTTTTCTATTTTAGCTTCTTCGACTCCAAATGAATCCCTTTTTGTTACGTTTTGAATTTATAGAATTACGGGATAACATGCTTTAGTCTTTTTTTGTATGGGTGTTTAATAAGTAATTACTAACTAAAACTTCTTGTGAGAACCCCTAACATTTTTAGGTATTTAAGAAAAAAGTCCCTGTGTCAAGGTCTAATCAAGTATTGAGGATTTTTTAGGGCCCTTAGGGCAGAATCGAGTGTACCCAGAGGTTCAATACTAACTACATTTCGAAAAGAAGTAAAAAGAGCTATAATAAAAAATAGAATTCCAAACGGAAAGTTATCAAACTAGGGCTGGTTATATTGGGGCCTTGCCCAGGGAAAAAGCTTCTTTTAAGGGCTTACTTACTCTAGAAGGCTAAAAGAAGGTTGGTAATCATCTCTATTCAATATTCAATTCCAGGTATGCTTTTTCGCGAATTAAAATCTGTAAGGAAATAACTATTCCATTCCCATTTGTTATTGAACCAGAAAGCTCTAGACTAAAATCAAACTTTATTTTGTACTCCTTACGAGGGTGAAATTCAGTCTTGTTAAGGTTTTTCTGTTTTTAAGGTAATCCTTAGCAGAATACGAATTTAGGGTCCCAATTCCATACCTTGCCCCACTATTTGTAAGAGTAATTACAAGGTTTCAGAGGATAGGGAGCTCTTAGATTGGGGCTGCTCCTATATTAATTGCAATAAGTTTCCCATAAGCACAGTATTATAAATTATAAGTAGAGCTCTTACTCTTCTTAATACTCCTGCTGCTACTGCTCCCCTCCTGCTAAATCAATTAAGTCAGGTAAGTCCAGAAGGAATATAGATGATGGGGATATAGAGCATGTATGCACAATCATCATACTATATTACAGTTAACCTTCCTCTGGGTATCCTGCAGTCGGTAAGAAGTACTTAAATCTAATATACAAGGTTTGTAATCTCTTTGAACAATAAGAACGGAGTACGATGAGGGAGTGCACCTTATACTAATACGGACTTTTATACTATGTCTATACTATCAGCGATTTCTCTATATAAGTATATTGACTACTAAACATTACAAGACTTAGATATTGAGGAGCGAGCACTTAAAATAGAGTTACCTTTTGTGTTCTTTATATTACCAAGATTCCTCAAATCTCGTAAACTTGCCAAGAGACTATTCATGTTCAGAAATCTTCCTTATTTTTTAACAAAACAAGTAGAAATTCAGAACACGCCTTTCTTTTACTTATGGAGCTCTCCTTTTATCTGAGAATACCCTAATAAAGGATCCCCTTTTCATTTTCAGGGCCTCGCGCTTTTTATATTAACGTCCGGAATTCGCCTTTTGCGCTCCCAACTACACTGTATTATAATATGAAACTTTATACAGATTAGAAATTCCTTGAGGTCTAAAAAAATCCTCTAAAGGAATTTAGGAACTCCTTATTCTTGTTTAAAGACAGTATCTTTCTACTCTTTATAATTGCTCTTATGGGCTATTTCTTTTTTTGAGGTATCCTAATCCTTTCTCGGGTCTTCTTTCTTCAATTATTCTGGACAAAAGTTATACTATATATAATATAAACGGGCACTTTAATTAGGGAATCCCTAAAAGATAAAATAAGTGTAAGTAAGTTTATACGTGCACTTTCCTTTGTCAACTAGTACAAGCTTAAGCTATTATAGAAAAGCAGATAGAGGCTTTTAGGCTTCTAATTTGAATCCATTAACCGCAGCCTCAATCCGGTAAAAACCTCACCGAAGGGGCTTTTTAGTCGGAATTAATGAGCTCTATTGCCCCCGGAGTAAACTTTAAGTCAATGCAATAGCCCTAAAAGGGAAACGCTACACAATTCTTATTCAACCCGGCAGTCGAAAAAAACTCAATTTAAAATAGACAGGCGCAGGGGGCTCTAAACTCTCTCAAAGTAAAGTAAGATTCTTTTATATTATAGAGTAAAACTTTCGAAACCTTGTTTCCTTTAAAATTAGAGCATACCCTTTTCAGGAACTTAGGTATCAAAAGCAAAAGGAGGTGCACACTACTTCTGTAACTCTGGGTATGGAATAAGCTCTAAAACAAAGGACAAAGATCCTGATTCTACAAGAATTTTCATCCTGTTCCAGCTTCTTTAATTAAAAATAGATAAAGTAAACCCTCTTTTATGAAGTTAAAACTTGAGTAAAGACTCTAGCGAAGTCTATACTTTATGTTAACGCAAACGATTCTTTAGTATTCTTTTTGTTGTCTTATGGGACTTACCTTATCTGCACCGGAGAGATTTTGATACCCCACTAAACTTCTCGATTCAATTTAAAGCAGGCAGCGAAATTAGAAGTTAGGTGCAACTTAAAAGCTTACAAACAGCTTTGGCTTAGCCTTGTTATAAACTCGCTTCCGAGAAAATCCTTCTAAAAGAGACCCTTCTCCGCGATCTCATTAACCTGCTATAAAGCTCTAAATTACTTTCTTGTACCCTATTTCCTTTTTTTTAGTTATAATTAAAACAGATTAGAACTCTAGATCGAAAAAAGGAATACCTATGTGCATTGGGTACGTAATAAACAATAAGGTAGGGTTCTAAATCTTATAGTCTTAAACGATACTATATTTAAGAAATTAAAAGCTTCTGCATAAAGTTTTATCTCCCATTAGTTAACAATAGGAAGCCTGGGCGCTCTATAAAGAATAACCAGATATCCGGCAAGTGGTCCGCAATAGACTTCATTTTTAAGAGCTATCCCTCGCACGATAAGCTGCAAACTCTAACTTGATAAGCAGCAATTCTTACTAGTATACCTTTATTGCAGTCCTACATTGATTACAATTTTGAGTCAAATTAAACGCTATTTATGTTAGTTAGGATTAGGGGCACCTATTTTCTAGTTTTTGTACATTCCATAGGGAACCCCGTGAGTCCAGCAAAAGAAAATCTTTCTAAAAAAGCTCGGTATCTTACTATAGAGTCCTGTGGTTTGGTTCTCGTAATAAAGTTAACCACTATATAACCTTCAAGTACTAATAAGAGCCATTTTACTGGGCCTCTCTAGAGCATCTCTAACTTATAAAAGTAAAAAGGAGCCCTTTCAAGATAATTTTATATATTTAGACTTGATAAAACAAAGTAGGTTCTTGCCTCAAAAATTCTAAACATAAATAGAAATAGCGTGGCATAAGTTTCTGTACGATTTTAGCCGCCCTTGTATAGTAGGTATAGTGGGAATCTTAAAACAATGTTTAAAAAAAGCTCCCCCGCTTACTTAGGGAATCCTGGATTTTTGGGTAATGTAATAATAAAGCGTTTTGTGTCATACTACCGTCTACATGAAGATTCTTTATAATACTAAATTAAATAGATCCACTCAGCGATTCTTGGACCCTAGGGGACAGGCTCTATTTATTAAACTACTCAGTTTAGTAGACGGAAATAATACATATAAAAACCCCGACTTTTGCATATAAGGCGATCCTACATTTTTAGGGATTTTGGAGTCTAAAATCTTTACTTTAATTCGGTTTAAAATAAGTTATAATATTGAACTCAGGTACTTAAAACTCTCTTCTGTTAAGGGATTTCTATCCTCTTTAAAATGTTTTGTCTAAAGGAGTTTCATAGTATAGTATTTTTAATGTAGGTTAGAAAAGTCTTTCTTGTTTGTAGAAACCGGCCCAAAAGCTTTATATAATTTTTAAGAAAATTTTTTTCCTCTGCCTCGTTGTCATTTCCTAAAAGACTTTAAAGGTATTTCCCTTCTTTTTTTAGTAGGGGTATCCCGAATAAAGACAGAAGTCTAGTTAGATCCTGTCGGTAGAAAAATCAAAGTCAATTCTTCTCGGGAGTTTTAAATATTCCTCTAAGAGGAAAGAGCTTCTAATTAAAGACAGCTTAAGGCGTGGGGTCTTTCTACACTGGAGGCTCCTGGTGTCAATTTTACAGGCAAACTCTTTTTGAATTTAAGGGGTAATACTCCTAATTATTGGTACTAGATTCAGCAATCGGGTTTAGCTTTGCCTAGAATTAGGTATACACAAAAAAGGTGCTTCATACCCAGTACCCTGTTTAAGATTATAAAAGGGCCTCTAGGTAAAATTTCTTTTGTTACTTTTATTTTATATACTCAAAACCCGGCTTCTCCCAAGGACTAAACCTTTCTGTTGTCTCTTATTTTGTGTATTTTTAGACCTCATTCATTTTGGCATAGTTATAGTAAAATTAGCTTGGTAATGTCTAAACAAGGAGCACTTACTTTGAAGTATTACTCCTTAAAATTTTTTTGTAAATAGACCCCCCTGTGGTACTATTGAGCGAGGGCTTCGCACCTTAAACCTTCTTTTATTTTCCTCAAGGTCCCTTCTTAGCCTACTAGTACCAGATAGTTATACCGCACGCTTGCTTAATATTAATATAAGTGCCTTAATTTATTTAGCTACCCAGATGTTGTAAAAAGCACGACTCTTTGGAAATCCCGAATCTGTTACTTAGAAATTGCTATATAAAACTCTGCCTTCTCCTACTTCGAACTTCATATTTCTATGAGGAGAATGCTTCTTATACTTAGTACAAAAAGTCTTTTTTAATCAAATAAAAGAATTTAACGGTTTTAAACCCGCCTACCTTCGGCTGTTCTTTTCTTTCCTATAAAAGGGGGGGGGCTCCCTCTAAGCTGTCTCTTGGATAAAACAGCATTTGTCTTGTCTTAGGACTCAATTTTAGGGTTTTAGAGGAAGACCCAATTAAAAGATTTAGAAAAAAGCTTTATACACGCGGAAGGTAAGGAAATTTTTTGGACTATAATAAAACTCTTTTGACTCGAACTTTCAAGGACTTCAGATATACTCGAATTGCTTAACAACCTTTAACCGGCAGAAAGCACAAACTTATCTTGTGTGAATACTCTCTTGCCAGTAGCTCTTAATTTGGGAGTAAAGAATCATCCAAAACTGTTCAGAAGCATATTAATTATTATAGGGCGGCCTCGTAGGTAAGAGGGGGCAAATAAGAGTTTATTCCACCGAGGGAACTTCAAAGTCATTTTATATCTTTCTTCGTGATGGAGTACTTCTAGGATGATTATGCACAAGTTACAGTTTCGGATATCTGGGGCCCTTTTTTAAGGGTTTCTTTAATAATTTTAGAAAGACCTAGACCCCTTTTTAAGCGGTAATATCAGCTCTAATTACTCAAATTCAAAGAAAATCCGGAGGGGGATTACGTATAAAAAATGAGTTAAGATGTACCCATAGGGTTCTTATTCGGGAATTTCTAGGTTTTATGGGACTTGTTAAAAGTAAGTAATACCTGACTTATTATAGGTGGGGTTTTAACCTTTTGCGTAAATGACGGGTTTTCGGAGATTTTCATTTCGGCATGCGCCAGTCCTCTGTGTTAACCTTAGGGCCGGGCTCTCGCGCAAACTTTTATATTATAAGAGTTCTGTTTGAGTCGTCATTTACCAACTACTAGAAAAAAGGATACACTTGACAAGGTACAGTAATTTTTAAACGTCTTAAGGTCTTATTATCTCTAACTTTATACACGATTTGTCCTTTTTATTTTACTTTAGCAAACTTCAAGGGAGACTTGTTGAGTTTTCTACCTCGCCCAGGAGATCCAGCTGTTTAAAAGCCCTTCAGCTTGACCAATCGTAGCAATACTCGTGAGCTTTTGTTCAGCCTTAGAATGCAAGTCAAGTACTGTGCGTATACTTTTGAAAAAGAAGACTATGGTATAATACTGGAAAAGAGGTTTTGGTTTCGATGCTAGGCCACCTTCCTTCTAAGTAGACACTCCTGCAATTGGGTTCCTAAGTTTTTTTAAGGGGTAACCCTTAACTAGTAATATTAAAACTCTTGAACCCGTGTTATAAAAGAAATAAGTGATTTAGCTGCACAAGCACAACCCTTAGTGTTTCGGAAGGAATTCCCATACAAAGAGGAAACTAAATAAAATACCTTTCAAAAGCGAGCTGCGTTGGCAATCTTTGTCCAGGGCGGATTACACACTACCTCACGAACTTGTACAAATTCCATCCGGACTCAAAAAGAGAAGGCTTATAAAAACTTTAGAATAGTATAGCAAAAAAAGTAAGAATAGCAGTAAAAATACATATTTAAAACTATGACTAAGAAAAGGAGGGATCAAATCCGGGAAATTAGGACCCTATAAAGTCGTTGAAACTAGGAGTATTTAACTAAAATAAAGATGGAATAGAATTTACTTGACTAACATTTTTGCGGAAACAGACGGATAGGGATTAGAAAAAGAAAGCTAGGTAAAATAGAAAAGGGAACTACATTATCTATTTAAAAATTAACTCTGTTAAACCTCCTTTATCGGAGCTAAGTCAACGCAAGGGGAAGGTAAAGGCGAAATATCCTTAGATTCATACAAGAGCCCCAACAAGGATTACTTCCTAGTCTTAACTTTTCATATCCACAATTATAATAGTGCTTTGAATCCTTACAGAGTTAAAAGAACCCCCCTTTTTTAATAAAAAGTTTAGCTAACGCACCCTTTTTGTAAGTGTTTACTCAAGAAAGGTCCTCCTTGGTTTCTAATAAAAAAACCCTTTTTTTAGTTGGAACTTTAAGTTTAAGACAGGGGGCTGCTAGACCAAAAGGCGCCCCTAGAATACCGGGAAGCGAAGACTTAAGCATAAATTTGTGTGAAAAACTATAGGTTATTATATTTATTTGTGGTTTACCAGAGCCCGTCCTAAGTAGAAATTGAGAGAATACTCAGTGTCAAATAAATTAAGACCTTAAAAAAGGGCTTCTATAAGCAATCGCTTAGCATACAAAAGTTTTTCTTTCTTTTATTTTAGATATAGGGGCCTCTTCAAGGAGGCAAAACCCCTTATTACGAGTAATTAATTATAGATTAGATCTAGACCAGGTAAATGGCACGCTTTAGAGCTTCCTTATTCTGAGATTTTCTTAATAAAGCTTTGTCCTTTCTTTTCTATAGGAGCCCCTTTTTATCTACGTATATCCGGGAAAGCAAAGATATTTAGACCTTAGGTTTGTGCTTCTAATTAGGTATCTGTGTTACTGTCTTTTTAATGCTTATACAATTTTTAGTAAGTAATTGCGCACATTTACAGTTATAAAACCCCGGTTCTAATAAAGGGTAGGCTATAAAATAAATAAAAAGTTAATAGCCCGATCTGCTGTTAGCTGCTCAAGGCTCAAGGATAGCCCCTTCTAAAAAGAAAAAGCTTACTCAAGATACACTTTTGGCAGAAGTTTTTTCTAGTAGGCTAGCTAATTACTTCAAAGGTTTCTTTCGAGTTTTAACTAGCTGGAGCAAGTTCTGTTTGTATAATTTTGTATAATTTCAAAGAATATAGCTTAGAATAGAAAGCTTCACCCCCCTCTCGGACCTTTTCCTTGACTAAATATAAATGGGATTCTTACAGATTTGTATTACTACTTTTTGTGCACTCATTCTTCCTTACAGCTCTCTGATAAGGGTAAACAAGGAACAGCCTGGATTCTTTTAAATTCATTCTAGTCTTTGACTTGTTTAGAACCTACCGAAGTCCCTTCTCTATTCGAAGAAGGAAAACACATGAAAAAGTGCTCTTGTTATATAACATTAGTAAATAAAAGAAAAGTTAAAGGATAACACAAATGGAATTGAAAAGGGCTTAAGTTCTTATCTAGAATAGCTTTTATCGAGAGTTCGGGTACTAAGTTCTTTTTGGAATCAAATCTTTCCTTTAGAATCTTAGGAATTCTAGGAATGAAAAAGTAGATAGGTTTTTTGTTTCTAGATTTTAAGTAAATATTTATGGATAGCTAGAAGTTGGGGTCTTGCTGGGAAGTCCTAGTATACAAATAACAAGGATATAGGACTTAGTATAGGTTTTACAAGCAGGGTACTTTCAGAGTGAGTCTTACAAAGAGGGCTATCTCCATCTGGATTTTGAGGTACATTTATGGATAAAAAGGGATATTATTGGAAAATTCTCAGCATAATATTCGAAGACAGCTGCTAGGATCCCCATAAAGTAAGGATCATAGGACAGGTATGCAGAATAAGAAGGGGCTACAAAGATTACAGGTCTAGGAAAAACAAAGGAAAAGAAAAGTCTGCACTGGTTATAAGGTATGATGTTTATTATACTATCTTAAGATTCTCTCCCTTCGCTATAGTCAGGTAGACGGACTCTAGGGTTCTATTCTCATTTAATGATAAGAGCAGGGAACAGGAGAACTATGCCTTAAGACTATATAGCACCTAATACAACTAAATAAGCAATAGAATTCCGAGAGCTCCTAATTATACTGCAACTGGGAATCCCCCTTAAGACCTTAACAGTCTATACTATCTATAACACTACTACCCTATTCAAGTGCAATTGTCACAATAATATTTAACCTTTATATCCTACAAGATCTATTAACTTCTAAATTTTCTTTTTAATGCCAGGTCCTTATTAAATTTTTACGGGTATAACTCTAGGAGCCAAATACAAGGCGCGAACTGAAGTACTGTATAAGACGTAAGTTTAAGGTTTTATAGCTGAAACTAAAAGCAAGAGGTTTAGCGACGCATTTCTCTGTCTGCCGTATCCCTTAGAAAGGAAATATTCGAATTGCTTTTTAAAATATTAATTTAAAGGTCAGCGTTATACCAAACCTCTGTAGGACTCCTCGCAGAGAATCCTTTTCTACATCTTCAACTATAAAACCTAGCATCGCGGATTTTAATTTAAGTGTAATACTTTAAAAGGCAGAGTCTCTCTCTGAATCTATACGAATAAACTTTGAACCACAGACCGTAATCTAACAAAGTATACCCAGGTTGCGCAAAAAGTAGAAAAGTTGCTTGTACTATTCCCTCAAAACCTTTCAATCAGCTTATTGATTTAGACTTACTTAGAAAAACCTATAATTCCAATTTCCCTAATAAGTTAAAAATCTTTTATTTTATAATTGAAAATTCTCCCTCCAATATTTTGAAACTCCTAAAGAGATCTTCCTTTTTATTTAAAAAGAAGTAAACAGGACTTAGATCTTATTACTTAGGTTTCATTACTAAATACTAAATTGTTATTTCTTATCTTTTCTTTCAAGATAGGTAGGATAGGGCGAGGAAGTCTAACTTTATGAATGATGAATATTCGCTAAAAAGGAATTTACTAACTGAAAACCGGGGTTACATTTTATAGGAAAGTAGATCTACCTTAGAAAATAATAACCTTTCTATCTACCCTTTTAACTCCCAAAATTCCTAGTCTCTAGAAAGTTCTTTTAGATGCCTAATTTATCATTTATATAGCTTAATAGCTAACTGGCTTTTTAGTCTTCATATTCCTTTGCTTGCCCAAAATCTGAAACGCAAGGATCCTAACTTCCAAGAGTGCCCGAGAGAAGTGCTTCCCCCTTTATTATCTTGTAAAAGGTATCTAAGCCTAGGAAAGTTATACCGGGAGAGGGCGCGTATTCTCAACGGGGCCTTCCAAGAAAACCTTATAAAAAGGGGAAAGTTCCGGGAGGATAGGCACTAAAAACTCAAAGGACAAAACGGAGTGCCGGTCAAGAGCAAATTCTCAGAGATCTTAGGAGCTGCGAATACAAACAATTACAGGTCCTAAGAAGAAATCTTAGTATATACTATAGGATACGAATCCGAGGGTAAATCCTTCTTAAGGGGTTCCAAATTTAAAACGGGAAAGTAAAAAAATACCTAAATAAAGGGCCTATTTTTTTTTTGGAAAACGCAGAAAGAGTTTTCTTCATTTTTATTCTTATATTTCTTTTCTAGTATAGTAATTAACAAGTATTAGATTCCGGGTATTGGATCCTTTTGCTTTTGTTTACATGATAGAGGAACCTTGTTTCTAGTCCCGAGTAATTATTTACACCGGATAGACTCAAATTAAGGTAAAGAGCCCAAGTCTACGTTTGCTTTGTAAATCTTGGAACTAGAAGCTAATAAAAACCCATTAGAGCATTCCCTTATCAAGATAAGTATTCCTATTAAGTCCTACCATACCTACAATTTTCTTGGTTAAAGGACTTGCATGTAGATATAATAATAGTAGAAAATTAACTTATTTGCAAAAGGGCAAGTAAGTAAGTTTAGGAATACAGCTTCAATGGACTCAGGAGTTACACCCCCTCCTCGGCTAAATATTCAGAGGGCCTTTCCAGTCTAACTCTTCCTATTTTTTATAGAAAGACTTATTTCGTAATATCCGATTTCCTGTTTACGCCTTGGATTTTGAACAAAATATACTGAGCACACATTCATATTATACAAATTTATTCGCTTTAGCTTGTTCCCACTCTTGTTGTCTATTGTGGAAAGAATTCCCTATTTACTTTATAGTACGGGGCGTTTTACCCTTTTCTATTTGTTTTGAAGGCAGGCAGAGATTTCTTATACTCTAAAAAAAGCTTTTCTAAAAAATAGGTTGACTTTCTAATCCAACTTGAAAGTATAAAGAATCTTAAGTATAATAGAAAAGTCCCACTCTAATTGCTTTGTCTTTTAGCTTTAGCTACGGCACCTATAACTAAAATTCTATTTAGATTATATAGAATTTAACATTCTTTAGTTCCGCGGAGATACATACACTTTATATTACAGAATTCCATGGAAGTTTTTTTTCTAAATGCAACTAGTAATTTAGGCATATTCCCTGTGAAAGTACCAAGAATTCTACTTTGGTCAACTTAAGGCAGTATTCTTGAGCAATTTATTTCAATTTTTAAAGAAAAGCGCGGTATCCTAATAAAAAAATAGGGGTGATGCTATTTCAAGTCATAAAATATTATTAAAAAGCTTTAATCCGGGGTAAAATAAGATGTACTATACAAAAATATGAAGGATTCCCACTAAGAAATTCGTAACTATTAGCAATTGGGGCAGTACGCAGCCCTACTCTAAATTTTTAGGGATTCGTTTAATAAAGAGTCTTTTATTTCCAGTTATGAATTTAACTCTCTGAAAGCAGAAGTAAATTAGCTATCAAATATCTTTCTGGTTAAGATTCTAGAATTCTTTGTTACATCGCAAGTTGAATGCACGAGGTTTAGGTTCAAATCGCGTTGACGCCCCTTTTTTTAATGCCGCAAAAGTGATGTTAAAGCAATACAAATATTCGAGTCAAGTAAGAACTGGGAATTCAAAGTTTTTTGAAATAAAGGAGAAGATTCCTATACATAAAGTTAGAGGTTAGTTATTACTAGAATTTACAAATTTACACGGGTCTAAGACAAAAACCCAAGATCAAACAAAGTCAGAGCTTTAGATTTTCTTAATTAAGAAGTGGTATTGAATATTGTAAAGACAAAAATTAAGGTATCTCGTAGAAACACCCGTGTTGCTTTGTAGTTGCTTTGTATAAGACTTATTAAGGCCCTTTGTACTTTCTACCGTTTTCACTTTATTAATTAAAGAAAAATTTCGTCTAATATGGCCTCGAGTTTTGCTAAAGTAAAGTTAGGAATCCTGGATCGTGCACAAGGGTATTTCTGGGTTGATTTTTTGTTATGTCACAGGGAGGGCGCCTTATGTCTTTAGGTTTCAAATTCCTTATGGAAAGAGGCTCTCTTTATAGTTATAGACTTATATAGAAGTCTGTTATCCTTGCTTCTTTGGTGGAACTCTATATACTGTAATTTATTGCCTTATTGGTTCTAACAGAAACCTTTCTCATTATCTAATGAAAAGGTTGGTAAGGAATAGACAGTAAAATATATGAAACTCGCAATTCAATTTTGTCGCTAGATGTACCCTAAAGTCAAAATGCAAAATACGGACTCCCTTCGGTGGTATATATTTGGAAGATCGACTACATATATGCCTTAAAATACGTTAAAAGTTAGTTTTCTAAATATCCCAAAATTTCTTACAGGAAACTTACTAATTTACATGAGGAAAATTTATGTCGGTTTTTAACAGTGGAAAAGACATAACATAAACGGGAAGTCATCTAGCTTCCAAACAACTCTTTAATCAATTGCTTTGCCGCCCTTTTAGTACAAGAACTGCCAAGACTTTTAAGAGCTAAAAAATCGAAATTTTTGGAGCGGAATTATGCCCGACACTATAGGTTCTGGATAGAAAATAGAATATAATTACTCTTAAAGCTTTACTGTATTATCTCGAGAGCCCCGTTTCGCCGTATGTTAATATTAACCTTATTTTTCCCAGTCACAAGAGTTTCTTAAAAGGCAAAGGCTCCCTTTTTTCTACCGGTATAAGCCTTTTTCACAATATAAATTAGCATAACCTATGCGTTTCTTATTTAACCCCCTTTCTTGAGGTATATCCATACCAAATAAACAAACTGAATTTAAGGATTACAATATCTTTTATAGAACCCCTCAAGGAACAAAACTACTACATACTCTCGGTGTCACCAACCCACAAGGATGATTTTCCTGTAGACCTGGAATCAAAAAAGTAGCACGAAAATCCTTTTAAAACCTCTAGCTCTAATGTAAAGCCTTAGGATTAGTATAAAATTCTCGGCCAAGTAAACAAGTAAAGGGGGTCTTAAAAATAGATGTTGTGTTAATATGGGTTTCCCTTAGAGGAATTACGAGTTTATTGTCTTTTGAATTTTGGGGTTTAGTTTAGCCTTTATATATAGTATAGCTCGTTTTTACAAGGGTCTTTCTTTATAACAGGGACCCCTCCCTCCAAGAAAAATACAAGCAGAAATAAAAGCAAGATAATAAGGTTAAGGGATTTTTTACGGCAACCTTTCATTTTTAATAAAGTAAAATGCGCAATATATCCTAAAAGTCAGTGCCATAATTATTCTAAACACCCTACAGCCAGGCCTGAGGGGTCTTCAGCAAAAAAGAAAAATGAATGTTAAAAGGGATGCAGAAATCCCAATATCGAAGAAAGATAAGCAAAACGAAGAATCTGGCACTCAAATCTAAGGGTTCCTGATAATAAGGTATAAAATAAGTTTAGATCTCTCATTTTAGAAATTCTAGAGTTTATCGGAAGCTCTTAATAACGTTAAAGGGTTTCTTTTCTAGAAATTCCTTGTCCTACGAACTCATAGATTTACATTCGATTTAGATTCCCTTGTATACTCACAAGCTGCTAAGGAAGCGGGGTAAACTTTATCCTCAGTAAAAACTCTTTTAAGAATTCCCGGAATTCTATACTAAACTAAACGCATTTGTCTTAACGGCTTCCGACCCCACTGAAAATCTTAAATAATGCAAAAAGTCTGTATTTCCTAAATTCCTTAATAGGGTACTACTATACGAAGACTCATAGCTTAGATCTTACCTCAAGGCTTTTTTTTTGCATGCCATGAATAAGGAATAATTTCTTATAAAACTTCTACTGATAGTTAATTGTAAAAACTTTGACTTGTTAGACATTAAATACCCCGCTTATAGAATAAAAGGAAACACCCCAAATTCTGTTTTGTATTGCCTAGGAGCAAGCTGTAACAGGGAAGGTATTGATTGAACAGGAATTTTGCCAGAGCTCTTTGTTCGACGAGGATAAAAGTAGTTTTTTAAGTTATAAATCAAATCCTTGTGGGAAAGTTGCTGTTTCTTTTATCTCGAAAATTTATGGTACAAGAAATAAGCTTGCTTTTGTACAACAAAATTCAAGCCTAAATATGAAGCACTAGGTAGAGTTAGGGAAACCCCGTAGGTTGAGAATCTAATCTTGGGGGCTTAAGTCTTATTAGTAGTATACCGGCTCTGCTCATAACTTGAAAAAAGTCTCTTTAGGGCACAATTCCATGTTCGTTAAAGTAAATTCTTTTTATTTCATGGGTTCAATTTTGCCCAGTAACTCGGAATACAGCAGAGGAAAAACTCCTAGAATTCCTGTCAAAATTGAAAAAGTAGCGTAGGCCTTTAAGATACAAAAGAACCCCTAATTTTTTGGATTATACTCTCAAAATAGAAGTTGCTTATAAACATAAGGAAAGCAGAGCCTTGTAACAAAACTTTTTACTGCCGGGCACATGCCCCTTAGAACCCCTTTACTATTTCTCACACTACCCTGTACCTTCTCGGATTTTAGGGAAGCATTAAAATTAGTACTTAGTTTAAGAAGGGTTTTAAACCTAGTAGAGAAACCCTAAAAAAACTCCCTTGGGTTTTTAAAGGTCAAAAAGTTAATGTAAGCCAACAGAAGTCTTATGGGCACTTTTTTCAAGGGAGCTCTTTCTATATTAAGGACTTTGACTTCGTCCCTCTGGCGTCTTTAAGCAGTTGACATCTAGCATTTCCCCTTATTCCCTATTTGTTGTTTAGGTATCTAAAACGGGTTTACTTTTGGGGTTTTACGAGTAAGATCGCAAAAAATGAAAAGGACAGAGAAACCGTTTTTGAAAATAGTTTTCTTAAGACTTGAGTAATGTGTAACCTTTAGACTAAAGATTTGAAAGTCCCTTGTATTTTTTGACTTCAGGGTTGGTATTAGTAAAAAAGGAACCTTTTCGTATTATAAGATTTTTTTCTTACATCCCGGTATTTTTAACGAAGCTTGGAAGGTGTTAAGGAACTTTTTAAGTCAAATAAATAAACTCTTAAGAAAACTGCAGTAAATAAAAAATATTATGATAAATTCGTTCAACAGGAGTTAAAGTGCACGAAAAGGACCATACAGCAGGTTTTTTAAGCGCCCCTAATAATATGATAAAGGGGTGTGCCGGGTGAAATTTCTTTGGCAGTATGGAATACTTTGTTACATTTAAGTAAGGGAATCCTTTTTGACTTGATATGTAGGGTTTTTATAATAAGTCTAACTTTAGGATATATTCCTTTTGATTTACAAGGCTTTAATATGTAGGGTTTTACTGCAAGTAGATTCAAAGAGATGAAGATCTAACATATAGGGTACTGTAAAATTACCAGTTAACTAGATTCTCATTATAGAGCCCCTAATGAGTTCCTATAGAGAGAGTCTCTTTGCTTATAAAAATAAGTAAGCTATTAAAAACCAAAAGAAAGCGTCTAAGCGAGTCCTCTAATACAGGGTACCCCTAGAAACAAAAAAGACTCTAGTATAAGAATACCTCTTCTTGAAAACTCTAAATACAAGGGCCCTTACTCAGCTAAAAAGACACCGAATGCTACAAATAATCGGCAGGTTTAAAGATTCTAAAAATAGGATTAAGACATGAAGAGTGTTATTATGAGTCCTTTCCCCGTTTTTTCTTTTTTAGGAGAAGTCATTAAAGTCTAATTTTAGTAGTAGTGTCCACTATATCCTTGATAAATTTACCAAACTTTATTAGGGAGCCCCTATTACTTATTAACATGTTTTAATGACACAAAATCTTAGACTCCTCCGGGAAGCAATTCCTTAGAGCTCCTCTTTAAAACTAACAACAAGGAAAACCCTTATACAAAAATAAGATTGACTTTTAGAAACTTCTGACTCTTACTTCTCTTTAGAAATGCGTCTCTCTTGCTTTATAACCAACCCCTTACACAAAGGTTGACATAATCCTTAATAGCTATAGTTTTACTAAATTTCAGACAAGACTTTGATATTCTCCTATAAAATAGAATAGGTAAGAAAATCTCGAGCCCCAGGATTGACTTTCTTTTACTTGTTAACTATAAAAAAGGCCCTAGGGAACTATAACCAGGGTACGAAACTCCTCTGCTTTTGAAAACTTGTTAAGGAAAAAGCCTATGTAAAATCCCTTAAAAGAAACAAGTACTTTCTTATACTATCTACTGTATACCCATTAATTACTACCTATAAGTAACAAGTACTATACTATATAAGAATAACAACAAGAAGCACAGCCCCCGTAGGCGTATATCTCATACTCTTCCTGCTATAGCTTCTAAAACAAACTAACAAATTAAGCCAAGTAAAGCAATAAAATGAAATAGAAAGTGTAAGTCAACAGGTAAGTCAGTAGTTGGGTATTATATAGTGTATGGTTGTACTATCAGAATACTACATATAGAGTTAACCTCCTTCGGATGCCTCCAGATGAACAACTAACTCTTTCCAATCTCTAAAAGGGGTTTGTTTCCTCGGGAATAAGTAAGAGAGAATATCCCTTAATACAGCTATAACTAAAACTCCTATTACCTTCTATTCCTTTATTATAATAGACTATAGAATGCCTCAATTAAAAAAAACGTTATTTAGAAAAAGTATAAGCTACAGTTTGCTATTGTCCTTGAACTCAAGACCTTATTAAATAAACTTAGAACAATTAGGATAGGCCTACTTGTGCGTCCCAAGGAAGAGAGCATCTCAATAAAAGGTAAGATTTTCAATAATATAGAGATCCCTTTTATCCCAGGTTACTTGTGTTTACCCTTACTATATAAAGTCCTATAAGACAAAACTTTTTTAAGTATTGAGTTTTAGATTCGGAGCGGACCCCTTATTTCTTTAACCCATAGAAACTCCTGTAGGAAAAGGGTCTCTAGCAAAGCAAAGAAGCCTTAGAAAAAACCAGATAAGTACTGCAGTTGTACAAATTAAGGTAGTAACGACGTTGTGCTTTTGGTTTTTGGGGAAGGCATTGGCATAGGAATGATTTTTACAAATTTTACAAAAAGGGTCTACAGCTATCAAGGCTCATAAGACAGGCATCGCTGAGAAGACTATAACAACTAAGACCTTACTCTCATTTTTCTTTTTTTTGCCTCCGTATTCTAGTAAGGAATTCTACAAGGTATATTTCTCTATTATTACTTCCTTTGAGTAATTAACCCCTAACTTCATAGAAGAAGCGTTTAGGAATCCAGACATTCGCTTTGCAAGCCCTGGTTTAGAAAGGTTAAAAAGGATTTAAAGAATTTTACGTTTGTTGGCTAGCATTTTCGCCCTAGCTTTGAGCATTACGGGAAGTTATTTCACATTTCTCTAGTCTAGACCAAGGTAGACTTCTTACTGGTGTAATATAGCTTTTACCGATACAAATTTCCACGGATACTTTACTTCTAAACTTCTATCGGGGAACCTTTTCTCCGGTTATATAATCACGAAAGTCTTCTAATTTTGTCTTACTACCAAGGAACCCATAGGGTTCTTTCGTAAAGTTTATATCCCTTTCTTTTTCTTTAGTCTTTAGACCTTACTCTTAATTATTACATAACTAAGTGAGAGTAATACCTCACCTAATTGCACACCCCCTGCACTCTTACTATCGCACTCTTTGCTAAAAAATCCTATTATAAATAAGGAGCCCTACATAACCCCTCAGCCATGAGTTCAACTATAGAGTCCCCACTCTTCCTTTTTGAGATTCGTAAATATTAAGCTAAAAAAACTAACAAAAGGAAACTTTCTTCTAATCTA
>JAYMTL010000093.1:0-80683 GCA_036897445.1 Pelargonium tetragonum | reverse complement strand
TAGTTTCAGCCAATAATAGTAACAGACTTTTTATAAAGGGGTAAAAGTCAAATTTTTACGGCATCAGGTCTACAGCAGTGGAATCAACTGCTTCAAAGAGATTTTTTGACGCCTAACTTTCGAACTCTTTTTTTTATACCTCAAGAATAGTAGGCACAAGGCTGTATTAAAGAGATTGGATTCTAAACCAGGAAACCCGTTAGAATAAGGAATCTTAGCGTTCACTTCAAACTTTTCTAGAGTTTTCTAAGGCTTGGGAAAGAAAAGGGGTCTTATACGTTGCTAGGCTTGATGACAAAGATTGTATTTGAGATTCAATACAAAAAAGAATCTTTCTAGTAAGGGTCTGCCCGTCAGAGAATTAGGCGCTTTTAGTTTATCCCGTAGCATTCCTTTTTATTTTATAAGGGAAATAGGCATCCCCTAATGCCTTGAAATATTTTCATTTTACTTTAAGTTTTGTAAGATCCTGTACAGGAAGCTCATTGACATATTTATTAATAAGGTAGGTTTATCTACTGACAGCGACACTCTAAACAACTGAGTTAAGTAGGTCAAGAGTGCAGTATTAAAAATGAAAACGGAGGAGGTATACTATTATAATATAAGATAAGATAAGATTTTTTTAGACTAACAGGATTTTCCACTTCAAAGTCTTTTTCAAACAAACAGGCGGACCCCGCTCAGTGAAATATCTAATCCATAAGGTGCCCTTTTTATAAATTTCTTAATTTTTTTTGTAGCTCTCTCGGTTAGTTTTAAACCACTCCCAGGAATAAGTAAAAGGGGGTCCCTTATATTATATAAGTCTCTCTTCTGTGAGTTTTGGCTCCTACAGGATTTTAGATTCTCGGTCTTACTTTCTGTGTATTCCTCACTTGAGGGGTCGAAGTAACAGAGCTTGAAAACTCTCTTTTGACTATGAGATTCAACCTTGAGAAGTTCAAGTTAGTATAGAGTTATCGGTCAAGAATACTTCTTTTTTATCCACGAAAGGCTGAGCTAAATAAGAGTTTGCTAAAGGTGCATTTCTCCAGGAGTTTTTATCTAAAATTTACTACGAGCACTCCTATATAAAGGATTTTAAGTCATTGCCGTTTACGGGTTCTTAGCTCCTACTGTTAACAGGGTTTACTGCGGTGCGTTCGTCAACGGCGAGTTTTGTATTGATGATAGGATAATGGCAAGAAAATGCTTTGCTATTGCTGTTCTTTATACCCTCAGAAATTTCTATAAGGCCTTCCGGCCTACTTACTTTTTATGCTGGCAATCCTGCTTTAGCCCCGTGGGTAACGCAAAAGTTTAACGGCCCTTTATTTATAGAGTTAGAGAATTTTGGATTACTTATTTACAAGCCCTTACCACTTTTTTCGATCAATCTACTATTCTGTATTAGTCTTAGTCAATTAGTAAATCTATCTTTTCGATAAAACCCCCATTAGTGACTTAGTGCAAAGCATTCCACTTCTATGAAGATCACTGACCCCTTTTTCCTTGCCCCGGAATCTATCCTTGTTCTACCTCTCTACCAAGCAGGCTCCTCTATATGGGTTTAGTTCCTTATTTTCTTTTGCGAAAAGGGTTGTCTTTCATGCGGACTTTCTCTCCATTTCCGTGCAGTTCGAACAGTGAGGGGACAGATAACATTTTGCAAAATTTCATAGTCTTTTTCAGGTTTATGTTTGACGACATACTTCTAAATCTTGTTTTTCCAATCCGATACAACTATATCTGTTTTCTTAGTCTTGCTTTCGATTAGTTCTGGAGACTCCTTATAATAGCCCACCCAATTTCCCTGTTGTAATATGACTCAACTTCTTATGGATCTTATTAGCTGTCAGTATAAGATATTTTGTTATAGTCTTAATAAGGGCTTTCTTTATAATATTATGCTAGCACAGTATTCTCCTTAAGGTGGCCCTATAGCGACTACGGAGGAGTACTTAAGTTTTATACGAGTGCCCCACTAACAAGTCACAAGCACTTAATTCGGAAAGATAAACAGAGTCAAATTTCAAGAAATAGCAAAGGGCCCTCTCTAGGAGAAGCTAGTCCTAGAATAAGAATTTAAGAGCCCTTTCATTTTATAACAACTCAAGCGAAAAAGACTCTCTTATTAGACTGCCCTAATGTACTGAGTTAGGTAAATCTCAAGACTATAGGTACTAAAAGGCGGGCCTTTAGATTATCGTTATACCTGAACTCGTTTGGGCAGATAGTACTTTTGCTCTATAAGGAACCTACAAAAAAAGAAAATTACCACTTTCAGTCAAAAGTGAATTTTTTAAATACTATAGGGGCTTTTTTATACTGCAGTAATTCCCAAGTCAAAAGCCTTTTAGTTACTCCAATCAGTGTGCTTTTGGAAGTTCTATGCTTTAAAGCAAAGGATATACCTTTTGCTTATTGGGCAAAGTTTAGTTGAAGGGGAAGCCCTAAATTAATCAAGGGGCCTACTTAACTCTTAGAGGATCCCGGGGTTCTAATAAAAAGCGGAAGTCCTTAGCGGTCTCGATTGATTACTCCTAGCCGGCCTTGTCCGGACTATATTGTATCGGAATTCTAAATTAGAGGGAAGTTACAGCCAAGTCAAAGCTTTGGTCTAATACAATGCCTGCGATATACAGGTAACGAAGTTAAAGGAATTTCTAAGTTATAAAGAGGTCCTGAAAGAAACTAAGGGAAAAAATCTAGCTCTAAAACGGTAGAATTTTCGTTTAGATTAGAAAGGAGAATCCCTGTAGAGTTTATACCCCTAAAGTTGTATGTACTATAAAAAGGGAGATTCTCTTTACTACTAATTTCAAATTCCGAATACAGAACGAGCTCGCTTTTAATAAACCCAAACTAGGAGCCAGATCCCTTTTGTATCGTAAGTCTTACTTAATATATGGCTTGAACCTACGACTTTAGATTAAACTAACCCGTGCTTGACCACTTTAAATCACTTTTATTTAAAAGTAGGCGGTTTAAATTTTATACAAATAATGAACACAAAACTTCTAAGGAAAACCCACTTAAGTTACTTACTCTACTAAAAGCCTCTAAATTAGTAATTTAAAATCTGTACTTTCCAAAGAGATTTTCTTCTCTATTTAGTAAAACTTGAAGCTCTTAATTCAAGGTGCCCCGTAAACAAAATCATACTTGCTATACTAACTTTTAATGAAATTAAGGGGCATTTAAGAATTTGCTTTTATGAAGAGATATGCTTATTGTAAAAAGTATAGACATCCGGTTGAAAACATAAACTAGCCCATAAGACCCTAAAGGAGATGAAATCGTTTAGATATAAAGAATTTTAAGAATTAAGAATACGGAATTTGGAAGAGGCAAGAGAAGGTGGAACAAGGTTTCATTCCTTCTTTTTTTGTAAAGTCTTATTAGAGCAACTCTACAAATAGACTCTTACTGTGGGTTCGAAGCAAACAGAGCCTCGTGAAGTAGCCCTTAAAAATCTTACAGAGCTAACTTTTATAGAAATCTGTCTCTTAACATATACTTTTGCTCTACTGAAGCGCTTGGGTCAGCTTGAAGCAGAGCTGTGTACCTATGAAGGGAAGTCCAGAATTAAATAACAAGCTTGTTGAATAAAACTCTTTTTATAAATACAATGAAAATCTCCGTGCAAAAACCCCATTCAACCTATAAATTTAATGAGGATTTAGCAAAGCAAAAAGGGCTTGGCTAAAAATAAGAATCCTTAATTACAGCGGCTCCTTTATTAAAGGTTTTGCTTACACGCCATTAGCCCCAGTACTTTAACTGCGCGAAATAGCCCCTTTTTAATGGATTTTCTTTACTAATACATTAATTGGACTCCCTCTTTAACCTAGTAACAGATAAACTGGGTGGAAACTCAAGATATTGTGAGGGCTTCTTTTATAGTACTAAAAAAGAATAACAAAGTAATAAACCCGCAGCCCGAAGTTTCTCAGGAGTCCCTTATCGGTATAAATAGCATCTAGTTTTTCTTTTTTCTATAGGGAAGCCCTGGGTTTTTAGGTAATGGTACAAGGAAATAGGCAGTAGTTTATCTAAGGTAGGAAAAACTTAATCTCAATTTTCCAAGCTAGTTTTAAAACAAAGTTTGGTAGTATACCTTGAAATGAAAAGCACAAATCCTAAAGGGAATATCCCTTTAAAAAGGTAGAGTATGGTTTGTCATTTTTATATGTAAACTTATTTTCTAATTTTTCTTAAAAGCTGGGAAGAATCTTGTATTAAAACTAGGAGACTTTATTCTTTTTTGTTTACTTGACTAACAGCCCGGAGTATTTAGATTTTATTTAAGTAAGAAAGAATTCGAGTTAAGAACTTTTTCAAAGCAAAGGTTGAACTTACAGCATTTAAGGAAGGGCTTTTAGCCTGCCCGGAAGCCCTCTCGAGGGTTATTTACGGTTTTACCTAGATTTTTTTATACTGGAATAGAGCTTTTTTTAAGGAAAAAAAGAGGAGGGGGTTAACTTCAGAATTTTAACAGCTATTAGTCACTCCGTATATTTACGAATAAAGGTTTGCCCACCCACTTCGAGTATACTTAAAACTTATATTGAATACGATAAGGACCTCCTCAAGGGGTATTCGCTTCTTTAAGGTAAGGGTAGAACTAACTAGAGGAATCCCTGAACTAGAGAAGAAACGCAATATGAGGGAATTTCTATTTAAAAAGAGTCTCCTAGGTGCTATTCTAATGCAAAAAAGGCACACTAACATAAAGTCAGGGCCACTTGAGTTTTCCTTAATAGAGCTTTTCGGGGCTTTTAGAAGACCCCTTTCCTTCAATCTTTCATGGATGCCATATATCCATCTTTCTATAAAAAGTCTTTTACTAATTGGCACCAGCTCCTTTTGTAAAAACTACTCATAGAATTCTGTATTATATAAACTAACCTTAAACAAGCAAAACTGCTTTATAAAATTGTATCCTCTGCGGGATAGCCTGGTTTTTATGGGTACTGAGATTCTTGTTAGAGTTAAGAAAGCCCCTTTCTAAGAATTCCTTGTTACTTAATTATAGAGCGGAATTGAAAATCTCCTACCAACACTAGAGGATCCCTTGCTTTAAAAGATAGTAACTTTTCTCTATAATTGTAATCTTACTAAGCGGCAATTTTTTTCTTAATATTCGTGGAATCCCCATGGCTAACCTTTAATTAACTAACGGGTTTTTATATCAAACGTTTTACTGGAGTAAAGTCAAATTTTTCTAAAGGGGAACGTGCTAAATCAGACATAAATTTTTAGTTATTAAAGAAATTTTGGCTGATATATGAAAAATGTAAGGACGGGTACCCTTAACTTTGCGATAGATAAAAAATCCTTTTTTTATACAATATTCCTGACTAGGGATCCTTTTGACTGAGAGGTCTTTATTCACTAACTGATATAAGAAACGCGGGGGCGCTTTTACTTTTTGAAAGGACTTTGTACTCGAATCGGTAAGAGTTTGAGAATCTCAACCTGCTTAGTTTTCTACTACATAGAATTTGGGGAGAGTGAGGGTTTTTATGAAAATATCCTTATGTCTGGCGTGGGATATCCAGTTTTAGCTACATATATATATATTGTAGTTGCTCGTTAAATAGGCCATAAGTTTCCCCTTGTTACTCGAGACTGCCCGAACTCCTTTTAATTATACCTGAAAGTCGTAATTTGTTCTATTTAAGTACCGGGTTATCGTACTCCTATCTAGAACTTCCATCCCCCTTTTTCTAGAAATAGGGCTAATTCTTTGCTTCAAAAGGGCACAATGCTCCTATATCTAAGTAACATATACGAGGAAACTTAAAAGGGCTTCCCGCGAGGCCGAGTTTTCATACATTCTAACTGGGTAGAATTCGTTTTACAGTATAAAAGGGGATAAAGGGGTTTATTACTAGATAGAGATATTTCTCAGTCTTATACTTACTTTTTTAGAGGGCTATTCGCTTTCGGGAAAGAGTACTTATAAGTTCTATAAACAGTGTAATGATTCCGAATAATAAAAAAAGGAGAAACCTATTGACTGCCACTTGATGCTGTCCATTTTGAAAGACTGACTCTCTATATAGGATTGGTAAGTTCCTATTAAGGGATTACCTATAGAGTCTATGTTAAAAAGTGCAATTTATATACAGTTAAAATAAAAAAGCAAAAGACATAAAGAAACCGAGCTAGCCAACGGATCCTTATCAAAACTTTTATCCAGTTGAATCATCTTTGAAAAAGTTACCCCCGTGGTGTCTTTCTCTGCCTAGTATTTACCAAGTCCTGTTGGAGAAACCGGGGATTTGTGCATTCTAGGTCTCTAAAAATCTTTTATTATATGCAGTGAAATTAGATAGCTTATTAGACTCTGCTTCACCCCTCAATTTCCTTTTTACTATCCGGAATGGAAGGAAAACTTGTAAGAAATGCCGAATCCTATGTACATTACTATCCTGCCCTGTCCAAAAAATCATTCTTTACCTCCTGCATAGTACTACTTTTTATTTAAAGTTTAAAACAGGAATATCTAAGACTTAAAAGTTTAAGACCCCTCGGCTAAAAAAGGAAGGTAGGAATACTTAAAGGTAGAGTTTCAAAAAGGTAAGAATATCAAAGAGTTTTCTCAGCCTCTTTATAATTAGGAAATCCTAAGGCACTCGCTTGGTACCAAAATAAAACATTGTACCTATTAAATATAACTAGTAAATAAAATAATATTGATAGGGCATATTACCTGGAATTTCAATTTTAGATATCACACATTAACTAAATACAGAATCTTCTGGAAGAAAGGATGTCAATGACAAGACTTAACCTTGGTGGTACATCGGCCAGTAGGATACACTTCTATAGAAGGGTTACCTCAACGGATATATTATTAAGACAGAAGCTATATCAATAAAAATAATAACTAGAATTCTAGTACAGATTGCCCTTTGTAGTATTTCCGTAAGAAGAAGCTTTTTAAATAATATAATTTACAGCACTCGAAATTATGCACAGTATTTTATATAAGGAAGTCTTAAAAATATTCAGTATTTAGAATTAATATACACCTCCTTTAATTAGCTAGCAACTCCCTTTCCAACCAAGTTGATGCCTAAAATTCGATTTAAATCTTGGATTGAATTTGAGGACGTGGGTTCAAATCAAATAAAGTTGGAGTTGTGTAAAGCTCCTCAATTATACCTTTTCTTGATCATGTCATCTCTTTCTTTCCTTTCAAAAATACCGAGATCCTGAGAAGTCGTTCTGACTTTCCTGTTCGAATTCTAATCCGGAATTCTAGAGTTTCTTGTTGCTTTAGTAGCTTTTATAAAGTATCCAAAGCTGTAGTGAGTTTTTCTTGCGTTTCCTGTAACCAATTTCATTATATCAGGACAAGGTTCTTGTTGTAAGTGATTTTCTTGTAATTAAGAAGCTCCTAAAAAGTAAGAGTTTTTTCTATAAAAGTTAATCTTGCATCTTGTCATGACCTTATTTTTTGTCCCTAGCTTATTAAAGGATAATAAGGAGCACCTCCTTATAAATTTTTACCAGACAGGCAATGTCGAAAAAGCAACACTGGGGTTGTGTTACCTACAAATACCCGGTATAATGAGATTCGAACCATCTACATTTCTAAAGTTCATTTTCGTTTTAAAACAAGCCCTAGCGATTGACTTAAACTTTAATTCTTCCGCTTCTTAGCTCGGCAATAAATAAGGGAGCAGAATCTAATAAAAGATAGTTTTTTATAAGTCCTTTTGATTTTAATTAAAATTCCGAAAAATCTCCTAATTGTTGAACAGCAATAGGTTACTGGGAGTACTTATATCTCACTGGGTAAATAGTAAAATACGAAAGAATCGAAAACTTTTTTTAAGTTTTTAGTATTGAAATACTTGGCAAATCTACACGGATAACGTATTCCAAGGGGTTCAAATAGGACATTATATACAATATCTTCCTCTATTTTAGTTAAAGTTTTTTATAGCAATAATCACAGAAGAAAAAGCGCATAAGGAAAGGAATTCGAAATAGACTACTGTTTAATTAAAACCCTCCGTTCTCTAACTTACGCTTTAATGATAAGTTCTCCTCTACCTACCGGATCCACCCGATTGGCTATCCGCTTTTTTAGTTTTAAAGGGGGTTCCCCACTATTCTTGTAATTGAACTGAAATCATTACTTACATAGACTTGCTGCCAAATAACTAGACTCAAGAATCCCGCACAGTAAAAATAAGGAAACTCCTTATCTATATATTTTAGTAAGGGCACTTATTTTGAAGAGATGCTTAAAGTTTCTATTCTATATAGCACAGTCACGGACCCCTCTTCATTAGCCTGCTCCATATTATGGGATTACGTGGTTACAAGATAGGAGGCTCGGCTGCCAAAGAGCGGTTCATTCTATAATAAAAAGGGATTTCTAAGCGTTATTCAAAAGTTTCTTAAAGTGGAGTAGAGCGAGCTTTGGGATATCATATAACTACACGGATGGGTTTGACTTCATAACTAAGAAAGCAAAGCTGTTTTCTGAATTATAGAACTAAAAGTCTTCGACCTAGAAACCTAAGTATCAAAAAAGTGTAGCAATAAGTACTATAATAGACTTGTACTTTGGCATTTAAGGATTCATTGCTCTTGAGGATTTCTTTATCTAGTAAATAACTACGGACTTGTATGTTATTTAATTCGTTTGATTAGTTTTAACGAAGCAGGGGGTCCTTTATTAGTATACAGGTCTTCGAAATTGAAGTTAAGTAACCAAAGCCGACACTCTTACTTTTGTGAACTAGCGTAGGAACAAAGTCAAGTGCTTTCCAGAGGAAAGTGGTTGGATACTTATATAATCAAGAAGAAATAATAAAAGTCCCCTGTATTTTGACCTTAGAGTATTCGAGTAAGAGAATTCCTTAAAAAAACTGTGTATAAAAATGAAAATGAAAAGTTTTATATTAGGAGTTAACTAGTGGGTATTTTCCCTTTATTTTATGAATCCCGATATATAAAGCTTTCATTTTTATGTATGTCAACTAGAATATCTACTGAGAATCAAACTATTTAGATTTAGAGAGACGCGTCGGAAAATTAAGACACTTTTTAATCTTATCGTACCGGGTTACCTAATTAAGTAGGATTATACCGAGCATTTCTACTACGTGACTGCCTCTTTAGTTTAGCGACTTAAGTTGTTAAAGATAGCCAAATCTCGACTTTGATAGGGCAAGGGCTCATAGCACGGCATGACTATACTATGAGGATAAGAATATAAAATTACACTACTGTTATTTTAACAAGAATTGAAAGATAAAATCCTGTATGGAAATTTTAAAGCATAGTAACTTACATTTGTGTATCCCCGGAAAGAAAGAAGGGTGGGTGTTCAAGAAAGAAATTAACCCAAGATAGCAGCTGCTTCAAGTAAGCCCACCAAGACCCCGCTTAAAAGTTTGGGGATTTGCTCTCTTTTCAAAAACCCTAAAGGGTTACCTTACTTACCTACTCGTTTGTACAAAAAAGAAAAGGAGAGTTTAGGAATAGTCGAGTTTTCATAGGGTTCAATTTCAATCTTACTCCAACCAAAGGAAATCTAACTTGTATTATCTCAATTTAGTACTATCGTACACTTGGCATTTGGGCACAGTAAACCTCAGCCAAACATAACCCAATCCTCGAGCTCTACCTGTTATAACTAGCGGGGACACTCTTATGCTGTATTACTATACGTGTTTCCTCAATATCTCTTAATATTATACTCTAAGCAAGCACCAGCTTATGTATCCTAAACTAAAATCTTACCCAGGGACCCAAAATAATAGAAAAGAAGAGCCAAAGGAATCCTAAGTCCATTAACTACAGCACTTCTACTTAGTAGATATACCCTGTACCAAATCAAATTTCAAATACAAGTTTCCGATTCTAGATAATAAAAAGTTAGAGAATAGAAGAAGCTTAAAGTAGAGGCATCTGTTTTGTTTATACATGTAAAATAAAAAGGTAATGTAATTAAGGCTGTTAGAGCTAGGCATTCTTGAGTTTATATAAGACCCAGCAAATCCAGAAAGAAGGTATGAATATCAATAAAAAGGGAAGAGTTCTAAACTCTTTTTTAGTAATTTAGTAAGTCAAGGTAACGAAGTTACTCAGGTACTCTTTATTTAGCTCCAGGGTTCCGGTTTAATTAAGTAAGAAAGGGATTTAAATCTAAAGAAAAATGTAATATGTATATATAAGTGGGCCTTCCTATCTATGGAGGGTTAAATATTTAAATAAAGGTTTTCGTTTAAGTTTGCTAGACTAGAGCTAGGTTTCCCTACCTAAGTGGATGCTTTTTTTTAGATTAGGGTATTGCCCAGATTCTGTGTCATTAAAAAAATGTTTAAAGAAAAAGAAATTCTTATAAGTTGTTATTTAGAAGAGTTCCCCTAAGGATATTTCTATTTAGTCGAGATACTCGCCTTTACAGAAGTAGTATAATGTAGAATTTTTTACTCTCAATTAAATACCTAGAGCTTTCCTTAGAGCCTTTGTCTTAAGACCTTTCTTCAGAAATAGGAACTCTTCTGACCTGAGTATTTCTTTAAAGGACTCTAACAACTCCAGTAAAACTTCTTCTTAGGACCCCTTTATCGAGAAAAATCCACCGTGAATTCTTGTAACCAAAAGTACGTCTACTAGAAGTTTTTTTTAGCATTAAAATACTCTTGGAAAAAGGAAAGGGTCATGTGGATACTTTTATAACTCGGGCATCCAGGACTCGCTTAAAGTTATAAAAAGGCAGAGTCTTTAATGGAACTATATGCGCTTTCTTGTAATCTTCTGTATGGAACCCTTGATAATACTACGACTCCCTTTAATTCAACGGGTATTTAAAGAAACTCCTTTTCTTTTCGAAGTAGGCATCCTTTTTATAGTCATAAGCTTTTTTATAGGGGGTATTCTACTCGACTTTAGTTTGACCTCTCAACTAAAAACTATCAAGGAGATTCAAGGGTTTAGGATTATAGCAGCACTAACATAATACAAATCTGAATAAGGGTATATAAAAGCAAGCTTACTCAGTAAATCTTATTGGATTCCCATTACCATCAAAACTAACTTATTCAAAATTACTTTGCACAGGAATTTCTATAACTAGTTTAAGAGTTTCCTTAAAGGTGAAAAAAATTCCCTTAGTTCTATACTAAACTTAGATACGTTTACTAAAATTCAACCCAAATGAAAATAAAAGTAAGTATTTCCTTAAATTCTACTCATAGTCAAAACTTTTTCCTATTTGGGGTTAGACTCCCTTTCTAATATACCTTTGTGTGTGTCTAAAAAGGTAGTGTACGTGGACCTTTTAGAATTTTCTTTCTTTAGGAAGTATAGCAAGAAAAGATCAATTAAAAAGGGAAGTTACCGCATTAGCTAGACGAGGAGATTTTTCAAAAAGTTATTAAATACTTAGTAATAATAAGTATCAAAGGTTCGATAGTTAAGTTCTTTTCTGACTACAATAGTTACTCGACTTCTATTGCACTAGTTCCCAGGTTTTTGTCATGAGGCTACGCCGCTACGCTAGTGCTGGTTATCTCTATAGTTTTAACTAATAACTAGTAGCTTTGAACTTTCTTACTCTTATCTTTATTTGAAATCGTTTGTGTTCGAACTGCGCCTCTTTATATACAAAACAATTAATTGCGAGTTTTCCAATTCCAAGTGGAGATATTTATATCTTGGGAATCCCTTAAAAGTATACTTCTCTAACTTATCTAAACTAAAAGGATTTCTGTAATAGGGTATAGTATAGTAATATTTATATAATAAAAGCAATTACTTGATTTCAGACAAGGGTTTGAGGACACTTCGAAGAAAATTAGCCAAGAAAAGCTAAGGACCTGCTCTTCCCATTTAGGCTTCCTTCATATGTTTTTGTATTACGGGTACTAGGAGTTATAAATCAAACTAAAGCGATACACTGCTTTGCGAATTGCCGAATATCCTACAGAAAGCAATAGAGCACTAAAGGTATACCAAGTTTTAGTAGGTATGCTCAAAAAGGATTTTGTCTTCTTTTACGGGTTAACCCTTTCTGATCGACGGGTACGCTGAATCTCCACTTTTTACTAAGCCAAATATATTACTATCTTACCTTTACAAACCTGTAATAATATGTGGGAGAAGTCCCAGTTTGACTTTTTTCAAGGAAAATAATTAAAAAGCACTTACTTGCTTAAGTTAATTGTGATTGTGTTATTGTTTTACTTATATAAATCCCAGATACCCGAATTTTCCTCATTTTTATTTGAGATACCTTACCTATCTTATTGGAGCAAATAGGAGAGTAGTGAAGTGCCCAAGGATAATCTTATTCAAAAAGGTTTTCTTTCTAACGAAAAAACACTGGCTTCAAGAACAATGAATAGTAGCTTTAGGTATCTTTTGCGTGGGTTTAGGAGTTTGAGTACTCTATATCTTTGAATAAACTCGCTAAGTACCCAAGCGTTACAAGAAAAAGTTTTTGAGGAAATAAGCTAAGGATGAGCTTAATTAATATAAGAGTGTTGTTTTACCTTAGAATCTATCTATCTGCGATCAACCTTAAAAATTTTAGGACACTTTTGTATCGAAAACTATATGGATCCGTCTGGACTACTCCCCTACAAATTAAAAAACTATATCTCAAGGGATTTTTATAAGGCCGCAGGCTTACTATTAGTGTCCAGTACTGATAATAAATCCTTGTTTCTAACCTTCGCGTCGACTTAGAGTAGAGCTTAGGGGAATATGAATTAGATCCTACTGTATCGGTAACTAAAAGCTACAACTCGGTTTCAATTAGCTGTGATTTTTCATTTAGATACTAAAACGGGTAAATATTTAATAATTCAAAATAGGGTACCCTAGAGATTCCTCCCCTCTTGGGTCTAGGAGCTTCCAGATATGAGCTATTGATGTAATACTTGATATGAAATTTGGTTATCTTGGAGTACCCCGTTCTAGTTAGATTTTTTGAGCGAACTCTTGGAATAGTTTTGTCTTGTCAAGGGCACGACAAAGAGGTACCTATAAACTAACTTGTTTCACTTACAAACAAATAGCTTATTAAAATAGGTATAAATCCAAACATTCTATATAAATAAGGGATTGCGCTAATATTTCGGAAACCCATGTATTCTAGTTCATACTTTTCCTGAGTATTAAATTTATAAGGAGCTCCTTGCCTGATTTCTACAAGCTTCGGTTTACGGAGTTTTTGAGATGAAGTAAAGACCTAGCTTGCCTGAAGGACTCCTATGAATCGGAGGTGGAGCACTCTTATATTTTGACTTTAGGATTCATGCATACCTAGACTTCAAATTGCGCGGATAAATTAACACAAATTAAACCAACGACTTTCTACAAATTTAAAGCTATCCGAATGCTTTGTCTTTTTATAAGAATCGCGTAAGCCTAAAAAGGGCTCTTCTATGACAAATCGGGGTCTCAAAATACAATGAGTAAGGAGTCTTAGAAAAATCGGATTTATTATACCAAAACAAAATATTCTAGGAGCTAAATTACTTTCAGGGTATCCCAGAATTTATTTATAACTATCAACTTTTTTGGGATTTTTTTCCATAAGAGGATACGCTTTATATCCATGTAATTACAGTATCCCCTGATAGCTTTTTTAATTTAAGGGATTTGACTAAAAAGGATCCCTATGAAAAATGTTGAGACAACGTAGCTCTGTAACTAGCTGTTATAAACTTTCATAGTATAATCTTTACCGGACCGGGACCTTTGCGCTAGATCTAATAAGGGCCCTAGAACTTCTTAACGAAAACTGCCGAAGCGGGTTTATCTAACCCTTACTCCTTCTATTCTAGCAAACATATTTTACTATTAATGTAGTACCGCCTGCCCTTTCCAGATTATCCTTGTATAAGAATCAAAATACAAAGAGATTTCTCAATTATTTCTTTGTACTCTAGTTCGCTTTAGAATCCTAGGGGAGGGCGCCCATTTAAGTGCACTACTAAGAAAAGTTATCCGTGGAATATCTAAGAATTCCTATTCGGGAACTGCTGACTTAGCTACCTGCAAGCCCTTTGTTCTAATTAGGTAAGCTTTAGAATCTCAATATCTTGGAAATTCCTCAAATTGGTAAAAGCCCTTCAGAAAGAACAAAAGTAATTCTAGGCCTTTGTCATCGTAGCTCTTTCTCCGGGATAATTTAACAAAAAGTTCAGACTTACGAGATCCCTACCTGATTAAGGAGTGCCTTGCGTGTCCATTGAATTTTTTTATTAATTAGCCCCGTTTCTTAGGTAGTTTTAATAAGTACTTGTTCGTTCTGTTGATTTTTCAGTCACTTTGAGACAATATACTAGTATTTTTAGGCAACTCTTTTGCGAGCTCCTGGAAGAAGAGATTCTACCATGAATATGACAAGGATCTCAAATTGAAACAGCTGGAGAAATTTAGCCATAATACTACTTTGATTTCCAGGGGAATTCCTATAGAATAATATAGGGGCAGGTAAACTCTTTCAGGATCCTTTTTATACTAGGAAAAGGCTCCTAGAAGAAACCCCGGGTATTGGGTTTTTTATAGTACTCCTTGTTTTATTTAAACTATTACTTCCTTTCGGGTTCCCGCATTGGATCAAACAGGTAAAGCTCTGAGTCATTTAAAACCTGCGGTTTTCATGAATAGCTTACTCAGCAAAATCTCTACCCGGCCCAGAATCCATGGGCTTAGTCTAAACATTTTAAAGGAGACTCTTCTAGTAACTCGGAAGGACCGGGGAGCTCCTTTTAAAAAGGAAGGTTCTTTTCTATTTTATGTTCGGCACCTACTACCTATTTTCTTTACAAAACTAAGATTGAATCGGGTATACCAAAGATTCTTAAGATTCTTATGGGTCTTTTCTTACAAATTAGCCAGGGAAGTTATGCTACTTTGAATTTCTTGCTGAGACTTGTCCAAATATCCCTTGGTAAGCTCTCGTTTTAGATTTAAAAGGGAACTCTGCTCTAAGGAGGGGCCGAGTCCTATTCATTTTCACTCCTCTTTATAAGCGCTATTCCTAATTAGAATCCCGCTTTTATACTCTTAGATTCGCCCTACCCCCTTGTTAACACCTAGTTTAAGGGGCGAAGTAGTATACCTTGTATAAAAGCCTCTCTTGTTTCTCTGAAGAGTTTAATTTGCAAAGTCGAAAACCCCTGGATTATCGATACTATAAAAAGGACTTTACACTCCAGTAAAAAAGTTAAGGAGCCCCGTACTGCTTAAGCCTTTGAAACCTTCCTCTTATTCTTTTTATTCTTTGCGTACTTAGGAAAGAATCTCTCGAAACTTTAGTTCTTAGTTTATTCAGCAGCCAAAACCCTTGCTTTATCTTTCTTGTTTTTAATTTTACGAAAAAGTTTACTACAAAAAGAGACTGCAAGTGTGTGTCCTATATAAAGAAAGGGGACTCAGAACCCAAGCTTGCCCTGTATCCCCTGAAACTCCGTTACTTTTAAAGCAGTGGCACAGTCGGATTTCATAGAGCGTTTATTCTTTCATTGTTTATCGTAGGGCCGAGTTTTCCTATAAAATAGGTATAAGCTTTAGTCGGCTACAGCTCGAAAAGAGACACAAAACAGAATTTCTAGGAAGTCGCGTGGATTCTATTTTGCTACCCAGTTGCCCGCAGAGTATTCTCTAAACGCGAGTTGAAGGGGCCCTTCTAGTTGTAGTAACATAAACCCGATTCAGATTCAGTTCGTATATAAGAAGCAAGTTTTAGATAAATTCTTCCTGTTACCCGCGTCCAGCTCCAGAGACTGATACCGGGAATCCCTTGGCTTAAAAAGAAACTTGTTTACTATTAATAACTAAGTCTTTTTCAAACAGATAGAAGAAAACTTAACCTAGGTGTTGTAATCGTTATGCTATATGAGTATAATAAAAGAAATTACAGAGAGTGCTCAAAATCCTACCTAACGGGCTCCAACAGTGCAAAAAGCACTTAGAAACAAGAAAAAAGGGAATCTTGGTAACTGGTTCAAGTTCCGGCCCTTTTTTCTAAGAAACTCGAAGAGACACTTTCTACAACAGCAGAGGCCACTGTTTTATAGACCTATTTTTTAACCCGTGAGCTCACGCGCAGCTTCTTGATTGAAATACTAAACCTTACTCAGTTAAAATGAATAGAACTCCGGGCACTGCTTCAGAGAAGATAGGAGGTAATTGGCTTTTTTTTAGTCGACGGAAACTCGTTACCAATTTCAAGCTTTTTTGCTATGTCTATTTTAGGACTTGAACCGCGGCTATCTTTATAAACCGGAATCAGGAACGAACAGCAGGAATGGTATACCTTGTAGAGCTCACCCACGGCTCTCTAAAATCAGATCATAATACTTGTCAAACCCGTTTAATAAGCTTTCTATCTCACTCAGCGGAATATCTCCAAGACTTAAGACTACCGAAGTTTCTTAGATTGAAAACTTTTCATTACTAAAAGTCTCGCAGAAACGAAAACCTTTTGGCTTAAAAACCCATTAGCCCCGGGATACTCTAAAACAAACAGAACATAAAACCCTTGTATTTCTTTGCCTTGACTAAGAAGTTCTAGAACCGCCTGAGTTCTTAGCAATTCCCTTAAACTTTTCTTAAAAGATAATATTCGATATTTCTTTTTCAATATTCCAAGGGTTTGCAGAGTATAAACACAATACAAGGATCTTTCTTAACCTTTCCCCTTATAAAAAATATACCTTGTACACGAAATCCTTTTACAAAAACCTTTTCTACTTACTTTCATACTTCTATCGACTTCTTAATGTACCCCCCTTTTTCTTATCTTTCTTAGGGCTATACCTCTTTTTGTACTACCGATCTTAATACCTTTGCTTAATATCTAGAACTTTCGTCTTATACAGCCATATCTCTTAGTAGTTTGAAACCCAGCAAGAAACGGGTTCTAATTCCAAAGCACTCTGAAGTAAGACTAATAAATCAAACTAAGAAATCTCTATATACCCTTTTATTAGAATCCTCTAAAAGCAAAAATTCAAATGAAGCCTCCGTGAGTTTTACTTAATTATAGAAATTCTCTTGTTATCCTGAGGAGCTGAAAAATGACTGAATGGACTCTCCTTTACCTTATTAAATGTCTAAAAACCTTCCAACTCTTACTTATAATTCTGGTGCCTTTACCTATCCTACTTATTAGAATCCGGAAACTGGAAACCTTTCTTTGAATGAAATAAGAAAAGAATTACCTCCCCTCTAATCTCTATCTGCCGGCATCTTGATAGCCCTCTTAGTCTTGATAGGAGTCTTCTTATTTTGGGTCTTATTACGCTTCTTACTATAAATCTTATTAATTATAGAGTAATAGGTAGGACCTGGTAGAATTTTTTTAGTATAGGTATAATAAAAGTTAGAGCAGAGTTGTTCTATTCTTATTAATAAGGAATACTCCTCTTTTTTGTATGTATCTATATCACTGGATTAAAAATTTTGAGTAGCTATAGTAGCCATATTCGATTAGAACTTTACAGGAATGCTCGATTACTTGAAAACGTTCTTTTCGAAACATGTCCTTAACTAACTTTTCTTATTCCAAGGATTTTACTATTCTATTTTCTTTCAAAAGCTAATATCCGCTCTTCCATTAGTATCCCTTTTAAAGTCCTATAAGTCTTGAGTTTGAGTCTTGTTGGTTCCTTAAGTTCTCATGAGTGTTTGCTGTGCTTGGATCAAAAGGCATGGATTACTATCTAATCAACCGCTTTAACTAAAAAACTAAGATCCCGTTAACGAAATCCTTGGCGCAAATTTCTTCTCTAGGAACGGACCCCTCCTAGACAGGGAAGTCTCTTAAAAGAAAGAAGTAGAAATATCAAGCTATGTCTCAAATTAGAAAAAATAGGATGTTAAAGTTTTTTGGCGCCTAGTCTTATTCTTGTATTCGAATTCTCTCTTATTAATCTTATATATATATGAGTTGCTCCTTAAGAATCCGCGCAATCCTTACGAGAATTAATCGACTCATTCTCTTTAATAACTCATTTAGTCATTTTAGAAGCTTAAGCCCTCTACTTTCCTGTCTTTACTACCCAGGTTCAGAATCCTCTATCAATCAAATATTATAAAAGAATTTAGGTTTAGTTAGAAACGTGTTATCCTGAGCAGCTAAAAAGACCTGTACAGTTTACCCCCTCTTACTTTAAAAAGATTTTCTTAATTCGAAAAAAGGTTAAAAGTTATTATCTAAAAGGTTTTTTATTGCCCAATTAGGTACCTCATAAGATGTTTTTTTGTACCTTTTACCTTTGAAAACTTCCTTTGTTCTCATTATTCATTCGAAATAGTATAAGGAAACTCACACATATATACATTAAGTTCTTGGATTAGAAGCAAACAAGTCTCACTCTTTTGCTCTATATATTGACTTTAATCCGGAAACAGAAAGTTTTTAATTAATTTCTGAATTGTTAGAGGAGCTAGGACGTAACCCAGTTGCAGAGACTCCCATGCTAAACTTAGTAAACTTAAAGAACTCCCTTTTAATAAAGGCCAAAAAAGCTATACTTCTACCTTTCTTATGGGTATTCTGGGTATTCTATGAGCTATACACCTTCTTTCTTATGAGTCTTACTCTTCTGGGCTATACCTAAACCCCCTAAATCGGCTTAGTTTAGATCTATGGCCAGGGCCCCTTTTTACCAATTTCTTTCCTAGATCTGCTCCTGGTTAACTAGGAGGTAGGAACATGCAAGCAAATGAAAGCCCCTTTTTTTGTTAAAGCAGAAGAGTTAAAATTTTTGGTTGGGCCCTGTAATCTAGTGTAAAACTACGGCACAGCCGCGTGGACCTTCAAGAAAAAAGGTTAGAAAGAAATCCCTGTCAGGTAATTTTGTCCAGAAGAGGAGGCTCGGTAATTTGTAGCATACAAAGGATAGTGTGTCAAAATGTCATATAGGGGCGCGGGGACTCCCCTTTCAATAAAGAGCATAAGGGCTTACTTTAAAAAGTATAGGGGAAGATAAAAAAACACTGAAACAAGTAATAGGTTGATAAACTTTTTAGCAATGAATGCTATTAAGGGTATCTATCTCGTGTAATATACAAGTAACAGAGCTTCCTAGAACAAAAATACGGAATACGCTTGTTTTTTTAGCTACTAAACAGGACTTGGTGTTTGTTGTTTTTGTCACAAATTGAAATACCGAAAAATAAAGAGTGCCCCACGAGGAGCCTGAGATGCTATAAGCCACTAAGTTTACTTTTTCTATATTATACGCCTATTCTAAAAGGACCTTTCTTAAAATTTTCTACTAGTTAAGACGAGTCCTAAGTCTCTTTGATTAGGAGTCTTTATTTCTCCAAGTTTATAGGTTTTCGGTACTACAAAGGCAAAATCTAGGTCACAAGTTTTCCTAGCACAAACCCTTTAATCTTAAATGAGTAAAGTATAGGCGATTCGTTAATGCTTCATTTTTCAGAGAGTCCTATAAAAACTGCTTTAGAAAAGAGAAAGGGTATGCCGGCCTGGCAAGTTTTGATTTTGTTCTACACTTTTCGATAATAAAAACTTAATTTAGAAAGGAAAACCCGCTTTCTAGAATGAAAAGCCACGCATTCATATGTTTTACAATTCAGTCTTACGTGTAGCTCCTGTTCAAGCTACAAAAATCTGATTAGTTATAAAGTCACGCAAATCGAATTACACCGAGATTACTCCGTTACAGAAAGGTATATGAAATACTTCTACAAAGAAAAGAAGTTACTTGTGTCATGAGAGATACTTCTATCTAATCTTTAGTATTACTATTACCCTTCCTTTTTCCTAGGAGAATCCTTCGTGAATAGGGTATCCGTCAAAATAATATAGCTAAAAACAGACGAAATTTAAAGCTTTTTGACGGGTCCTTTAAGTAATATTTGTTAAGAGGTTACCTGGTTGGGGTTATGAACGCTTCACATTTTAAGGTGCTAAAAGTACCCCCCTTCTTTAAGCACAAATTAGATAAACCTTTGAACTCTTGTGTTAGGTCTCTAACTGCTCTTTTCTTTTTTATAATCCCAGCTTAGAGATTAATAACTTAAGAAGTCTTAAACTCTTGAGATATAAAAGTCCTAATTAAGAGACTCTCGGGGCTTTTTAAACCCATTAGATCATTCGCAGTTATATAAATTTAAATAAGGCTAGCTCTTAGTACAAAGTAATGCATTCCTAATCCTTTATTCTGGACATAAAGTTTAACTTACTAGCTATCTTTCCTATATTCTGCTTTTGTTAATGCAGGAGCCCTTTATTTTCTGAGCTAAGTTACCCAACTTAAAACAAATTTTTTAGGTTTACACTCAAAAAATGGGACCTAAAATAGTTGAAATACATATAAAGATCTTAGCTTACTTAATTGCTCTTGGGAATAGCACTTAAACTTAATGGGTGCTTACCTCGATTCTATTCTAAGGTCCTCCTTAGTCTCAGGTACACGAGCGTTGGGTTACCATTACTGCTAGTTTTTAAGGCATTTGGAAATCTAACGGTCTAAACTCTATTTTATTAGGGACTCTATCGGATTCCTTTTTGAGTATTAGCTTCTCTCTTACATTCTGGTAGACCTGGGGTTTGTAGTCTCTTTAAAAAGCAGCTTAACTTCTTAAAACGCAAAAGGTAATGTAATTAAGGGGGAGGCTCTAAAAGTTACTAATCTGATCTACTTATACTAGAGTACTAGAGTTATAGAATTTTATCTTCATTTATGTGTCGGAGGCCCGGCTAAGAGAAAGATAGTATTAATTATAAAATAGACTCTTTTAGGATACACCCCCTTTTAGAGATAGTGAATTTTTGGGTATCTCCTTTACTATAACCTTTGTGTAAACGTCATTAAAAGACAATTCTCAGCTCTTTTGATCCTGGTTTTTCCCGAGGATTCCGTAATGGGTAGGAGAACGCCCCCTATTTAGCCTTAAACCTTTCTCTACGGCATACTTTTGCAGTACGTAATTTATTTTAAGGGAAGTGCTTTAAATAACCATTAAAATGAATACCCGTGCCCTGTATAGAGGTAGGATAGTCGAGCTGTCTCTACAAAAATGAAAAATATCGGGTTACCTAAGAAAAACGAAAGCCTAAGAGGTTCCCCTTTTTGGGTGCGTGGGACTAGAGCTCCCCTATTTTAAAAGGATCCGGGCAAGACCTAAATCCGAAAAGGTATTTTAGATAAAGCTAGAATTCCGTATCTTAGAGTCAAAATACCAGGAAACCCACCAAGAGCTCTAGAACTTAGGAAATTATCCTTAGCATGACACTTAATAATAAGAGTACAACCCTTCCTAATTAGCTTTTTGCCAGAACCCAGAAGCCTTAATCTCGAGTCATCTTTACTTAACTTTTATCAGAATTTATTAAATTGAATTTAAAATCCTACTCTCTTCGAAAGGACCCCATTTAAGGGAGTTTCACTCGACTAAGCAACTAAACACAATTAGAGCACCTCCTAGACAATTCCATTTCTTACGTTGAAACAACGACAAAGGGGGTAGTTGGTATCCTAAATGAGTAATACTCCCTATAAAGGAAACTCTTAAAAAAGTCTCTCTTTAACCAGGGTTTACCTTGTTAGTAGTTCTGCACTCGAACCTTATAGTATAAAATAGGGCTTATTTTGCTACATTCCTTACTCTAGTATTAGTAAAAAACCCCTTCCTTTTACTCGGGGAATTTAACACAAGATTAGAAAGGGATAATTTGGGAGTCCTAAAAACTAAGTAAACTTAAAAGTCTTTGCTATATATATATTTACAAAAATTCAAGAGCAGGTGGGTGCCCGCCTAAAAATGCGGGAAATAGGAGTCCTAGCTTTTATATAAAACACACCTAATTTTATTTTCCAACAATTAAAACAAGAAGTTTAAAATGGGTAGCCAAAGCGTAATGAGCAAGCAAGGAAGGGCTTCTTTATCAAAAAAATCTTTATAAGAGGTGAAGCGAGGTATCCTATATATTTGCGGCAATACCTTTTAATTAAGCGCGTCTCTTCCTTCATATCTTGTACTTTTTCTAGGCGAAACCCTAATGAAGAGGAACTCTCAATGACAACATTTCTGCTCTTAGGGTTACCTATATAAGGTTTTAACAAATTTTTATTTAAGTCTATTTTACTACCAACTAACCCCGCAAGGAAAAACTTAGCAAAAGCTTTTAGATTTTTGATCCATTGTGACAGGGCTTTAAAGAGAAAATAGAATGCAACAAAAATATGCTTTAGATATAATATAAGAGTTTCCTTTTCTGACCAGGAATTTGCAGCTCCAGTGAGCACTTAATTAACTAGTATTCTTTTTACTCACTTATGAGCTCTTGGCTTGTATAGTGGTAATGCTTACGTAACAGAGAAGATTACATGTTCCTAGTCCACAGGGGTAGACACAGGTTTTAATAGGTATCCTTTATCATAGCCAAGCTCTAAAATAACTACTCAGGAGTGTTTCTTTAATCAGTTAGGTTTTTCAGAACTATCAGCAAGAAAATTGAAACTAACAAGTGTTGACAATTAAGAATTACCCAAATTTGAATTTATACTCGTGTTATTTCCTTACTTTCCGGCAATAAAAACTCTGCTAAAAAGGAATACAGCGTTACCTCTATCTTTATCGTATTACTTTTATCAACAAAAGCATTAATAAAAGGGGGTAATCCCGAGGTCTCGTAAATTTAGACCAAAGAATTTCCTTCTATTGAGGGGGCCTTTCTTTCAAAGTTTACCAGTTATCTATCTTAGAAACCTAGACTAGAAATGGGGTAGCAAAAATCTTTATTGTCTGAATCCTTATTAACCCGAGCAAAGACTTAATCAAGGATTCCTGTATCCGCAGGAGAATTTAGCCTTCTCTAAATTTTACAAGGCCTAAGACTCTACTACGGACAGGCGTATACTTTTATAATGGGCTTCTGGTCTATAGCACTCTCTAAATGGGCAAAAACTTGAAACTACCCAACCCTTAATTGCTATAACTCCCAGCTGTTTATATCACTTCCTTTTTAGCAATAAAACAAACAAGGTACGGGCCTTTGGAAGGGTTTTTAGGCATTGTTATTCCAAATTAGCAATCTTTGAGCCAGGGGATACAGAATTTCCTTTTTTTGTTCTGCTTCTAAAGATTCTGCGGGAAGTTTGGGACTTCTATTCCGAGAAGGCTTGCAATATCTCTACAACTTAAGGACATAAGGGTTTGCACCTTGCAATAGAAAATTGACTTAATAGCAGAGCTTTCGTAAAAAGCCATAAAGTCCTTTTATGGATACAGTTTGTTTCAGCTTTAGATCTTTATAATATTTAGAATTTTCAGCCTAACCCCTAGAAGTATGGACGGACCAATTGTAGCGGTGTAGCTTATTATCCCTGCTGTTAACAAGAGCACAGAAAATTCTAACGGGCCTTTTTAGAAGCTCGCTCAGTAAGTTTTTGGGTTTTATATCATTCGTAAGACTAAGCAATGCTGTTTGGATTTTGGAGGAAGTTCCTGTACATTTGTAAAGGGTGCTTACGAAATCGGGTTACTAAATAAATTGTCGAGTTTGTGAATGCGCCGTAGTTGTTAAGTTTTGTTTATAGGGGATTCTGAGACCTCAAAGATTTAAGACTATAAGCTTTTTTTTTATTAACCTGTAGTGAACTCGGTGATTTCCAAATCTATACTGAGGAGTTCAACTAAAACTTAATTATCTGTAATTTTATAGTATACTTTTACCACTAAAAACGCGAGGACCTTTGTTAAACAAAAAGGAAACCCGGATATCCGTAAATAGAATTAGTTATCATAAGAAAAATCTTCCCATTTAGTATTTAGGAAGGGTCTATTTCAGCTAAAGACTTAAATTTTATAACATGGAAACACTACTTTTTCTGTAAGTAAATAGTGCTCCAAATTAAATCTTTGTACACCGCTTTCAACTTTTAGATACAATCCAAGTTGCTCGGTACTGTTTTTGAGAATATTGCCTCTGACTATCTGACTATTAGGGATACTCAAAAGGATCTTTGGCTTTTCCTTTAAAATGAGGTCTATTTCGAGGCCCGTACAAGGTAGGGAAGTTTTAACTAACAATCACTATTATAAGAGCTTTTCTAAAAGAAAAAGCCTAAAAGGGTTATCCAGTTCTAAACAATATTTCTCCTCTTTTTTTACTTTTAACCACCATACAGGGTAAGTTTTATATACAACAATTTTGGAGTATCCATTTCAGATTTCAGAAGAGTTAAGGGTAAAGTATTGCCTAGTTAAATTACTTTACTTTAGGTTTAGGAACTTGCTTCTAGTCTAGAGTATGAGCTAATTGGAAGACGTCTACTCTTTATAATATAAGCATACAAAAAAGAATTTCTTTCTTTAAGGAACAGTAAATCCCTGTGTCAAGACAAGGGAGTGCTGCTTGTTGTAAACTCACTTTCTCCATGCCCGTTAGATTTCTAAAGATGACTGAATCCCTCTTTTTCCAAGGAAGAGCAAAAGGTTTCATTGAGATTCAATACTCCCCGGAGTTCAAACCAAAACTTTATAAACGTAGTGTCTTGCGGTTGCTTTTAAGAAAAGAGTCTAAATCTTTTAAACTAGTAGTAAGATAGAATGCCTTTCTAAAGGTTACAGTAAAGAACCCGGGGGTATGCGCATAGGGGTCCTTGCTATCAGACGAACTTCTTTTTATAATAAAAAAAGTTTCTTTGACTGAAAAGTCTATCATAGGCAGATTTCTAAATTATCCAAATGAATTAAATAGGTTATGCTAGATTCTAACTCCAGAAAGGATAAAGAAACAAGAACTACCAGACTCTATTTTACTAAGGAGAACTTTAGAAAAACCACGAAGAAGTTTCTCTCTAAAGGGATTCCCTTTTGCTTGGCTCTATCTGTGATTTTTAATATGCTTTTAGGGCAGTATATTACTTAGGTGATTTTTACAACAAGCAACTTTTAACTTGTTTTGGTATAGGTCATTAAATCTTTTTTATATCAAAAATATAAAACAAGCATTTTATACCTTATAATTTATTTAGTACTTAGTCTCTTAGAACTTTCTTGCTATCCTCTTACTCTTGATTTAACATTCTTGCAACTACTTTGTACTCTTTCTTGGTTTTGTTGTCATTTTAATACACACCCCTGTTGAGTTTCCTCTAGCTGGAAATAAGCCTGCGCGCTCTTTTGAGACAGTAAAAAACGAATCTAGAATATATTTTTGTAAAACACCCGTTAAATTAAATAAGTAATAAAAGAGCTCCTTAAATTTCTCTAAAAACCCTTTTCTTTAGTATTTCCCCAGTTTACCCGCTGCTGGCTTTGAAGTATTGGGGGAGCTAAGGAATTTCCGTTATGAAACATATCCTAAGAAAACATGACACGAAACTGGGTTTATCGTAGGAAGTTTTAGCTTCTGCCATTACAACTCCTATACCAGTTTAGCAAAGATTTTTTACTTTTTGATTTTGATATAGAAATCCCCTCTTTTGGACTAATGAAAAAACTGCTTGAGATTCAGAACGGGTTGGGAATACACTTAAATAATATATATATATATAAGGATATAGGGTCTTTTTTTCTATAAAATTTATAACGGAATGCGCAAAAAGTAAAGTATATTCGGAATCGCGGTTACCCCTTACAGTATCCCGTTTTATTTAACGTAGTAATTCTTTTTATCTAAGAAATTTTATTAAGTAACCCCACGATTAATAGGTGCGATTGCCATAATAGATTAGAAAAAAAGGATCCCTTAAAGATGGAAAGAACTTAGATAGAAAACCCTTAACAACGCCTAAGAGCTCTTTACCAAGTGAGATAAGACCCTGTCGACTTATGGGCACCAAAATACTTAGGCATTCCGAGATTCATCTAGTTTCCTTTTGTGATAGCAAAAGCAAAGTAAGTCTCTAATTCCCTTAAGCTTAAGTTTTTGATCTGGTAGGCAAGGAGCGCTTCGAAATGAATATATTCAAGTTCGCCCTATAGGGAAGGGACGAAAGGGAAGGGAGAAGCCCAAGGGTCCTTTATGTTACTCGTTTTTTAGCTATTAGACTCCTGTACAAGAAGTTTTACAAACCGAGATCCAAAGTTTTTTTTCGTCATCTTATCTACCCAAAAGGAGATTACAACCCTCTTCAGTGTTTAGATTTAGGACGGCCTCTCAAATCAAATCATAGAAAAACTATCCCTTAACAAAAGGGTTTTCATTAGTAGCAGGCTTATCCAGTATCTGCAAAAGAAAAGGATCCTTTCCAACGGGGGCTTTTCTCAGAAAAGAAATTCTACTATACTAATTTTACCCACTCTTAAGCTTGAATCTTACCCTCCTAAAGAGCCTTAATTATGTCTGTTAATTTCTTCACTTGAGGAGGATACTTTTATTTATATAACCTCGCTTATATCATATGCTTTTTTGCAGCAGTATCTTAACTTTACGCCAAGTAACTTACAATTTAGCCCACTTTTTGTTGTAGCAAGCGGAGCTCACTAGGCAAGAGAACTTACCAACCCCCTTAACTTATCTATTATTCGATACGAGCCCTCCGAAGTTTCGCCATCCTTTTGAATCAAGCTTCGTTTCTCGAAACTGTGTCTTTTATAGGATACGTTTGAGTAAAAGCGAGGAATGTTAAGGGTTCTGTAGGGTATACAAGACTCTGAAACCTCTTCAATCTGGACCTTCAATCAAGGTTTACTGTAAATTGTATAGGAAAATGCACAGTGTTGGATGGAATTTTATGCCGCTAAAAATTTTATATGTTGGAATTTGAAAAAGAAAAGTATAAAAAGTTGTCATTTCTATAAAGGGATTCCCTCCCCTGCCCGATGCGAAGAGTTAGAGTACTAAAACAGCAGTAAAGAGGAAGGGTACCCCTCTAGGTCTTCAAAAGTAAGGGCCTTATATTCTACTTTTGTCCCTCTGCTTTTGGAAACTTATTACTAAAAATTCCGCTGGATCCTAATAAAGCCGGGCTTTTTGTTGTGTGGTAAGTACTGAGCCTAGAAATTTTTTAGACGAGTCTTCTCTGTAAGTGATTCTTAGAGTTTACCCAGTTTAAACAAAGAAAAATAGGTGCTATTTAAAGTTAATAGAGTGTATTAGGCTATAGCCAGTTTAATAATCTTAAATAGAAAACCCTTAGTGTATCACGGTAAGTTTTTACAAAACCTGTGGAGCTTCTTTTAGCTTTTTATATGACCCTTTCTTATTAATAAAGTCTTTGTTGTAAATAAAATGGAGTTAAGGAAGCTTTGTGTTGTATTACAAGAAGCTCTAAAAATTTTACAAGGACTTGTTAAAGACCCGTGATTTAGCAGCCAGAATGTAAACCCTGCGTTGTAGTATAAAAGCTTTACCTAAGCCGTAGAACCTGAAAAGACTTTAGAAAGATCAAATAAATAAAATACAAAAAGATAGCAAGAGGAGTCTCTCTTACTTCCCTTAACTTGTATATTTTCCGGTAAACCCCGTCTGAATCTTAAAACTGAGTTCCTTCACGAGAAGTGTCACATTTTTGCGTATTTTAACCCTTTAGTTAAGGCACCTCAAGTTGCTCATTACGGAATTCTAGACTTTTTTTATTCCGAAAACGGGGGCTCCCGGTTTGTTAGTCATTAAGAAGAATGGCTAGTGCTTGTTAAGGTCCCGCGGAGTAGATAAAAATGAGTAATTTGCGAGCTAATAAAATAGAGTTGGAAAATAGTATCATATACAATACACAGCACTTACTATATAATACAAAGGGAGCCTTTTCAGGGTTTTTTACTCTTGGATATATCTATCTTAGGATCGGGGTTCTATACGCATCTAACTAAGTTGTTAAATCTAAAGCATAAAAATAGGGTAAATTTCCGCTATACAGGCCGCCCCTAACGAAACTGAGTTACCTTTATTTCCTAATTTTTCTATGGTAGGCTTATAGGGGAGCCCTTCTAGACATCCAAAAATTATCGAAGGGTTTCTTCCTGGGCGCTTTAAGACAAATACAGAATTGACCGGGACAGAATACGCTATACCTGCTCTAGTTTATGTTGAAATGAGATATGAGAACCTTATTTATAATAAAGTCAAAGAGGGGTGCCCTTAAGTGGATGCTTTTGATTAAAAACAAGTCTTGTTCTAGGACTTATTTAATTAAGGGTAATTCTACTTATTGGGGTACTCTTGTCTATTGGTATTAACGTACTTACCCGATATGTTTTCCTAAATGACAGAAACAGCTATTTGAACCCCTATAACCGGTGAATTATAACTCAAAATTTCTTTCTTTATAAGCTCGAATATAAAGAGGTAATATATTCGAAAATAGAGTTGTTAAAACTGCAGAATTCTTATATTATATAAAGGCACACTAATCGAAGAAACTTCTACTTATCAGTCAGAGCAGGGAAGCCCTTTATTTATTCAAATTTACTTATATTTAAACTGCTGTCGGTAACTCGGGTTTCGAATAATAAAAAGGATTTTTTAGGATTCCGAAATTTAATTAAAGAGTTCCTGTTTTTTAATACAATGTCAAATTAATTATACAACCCGTCAGTAACTTTTAATAGAGCTTTTTAGCTTTTGTGAATTTTAGTGTAATTCTTTAGTTATTTTTTCTTTCCTAGTAGACTCTAAGCCCACTCTTTCTTAACTTATAAGAATACCCGGCAACTTCCCTTAAAGCTGTGCTTCTTCAGAGCGAAAAGCCTATCGACTCTTGAATATAAAACTAAACTAAAATTCCTAACTAAAGTCTAAAAAGAAAACACCAATAAGGCTCTTCTTTTGTTGCTCGCTCTTCATCTTTCTATTAAAGATACTGTCTTTTCGTTTTTTGTTTTGTGATATTCAGTTAATTAAAATTTCTTGAACACGGCCGCGAGAAGACCTGGTAACCTGTCTTGTAGGGTACTTTCGTTATATTACTAATTCTCTTATGCTAGAATCCTTTTTTCCACTGGGAATGATTTTTAAAAAGAGCAAACTAGGTACTTTTATCTTAATTCACTAGAAGTTCCTCAGTTAGTTTATGAGTACAACAGGGAAACTCATAACACGGGGATATAATTATTTAAATAACCAAGAGAGATTTTTTAGTACCCCCTTTAGTATTCCGTCTTAAGGTAAGCCTCCATAGTTCTTGTTAAGAAAGTCTTACTTACTCCTGTTCAGGCAGTGGAAATGGAGTACTCTAAGCTTTCTAATCCCCGAAATTGTACTTATATCAGGTCTGATTGACCAATAAATGCCATATAACCAAAATTTAACATTAGAGAAGACAGAAACGTCTTGATCTAGGATATACTTTAAAGTCCTCTTGCTGTACTAAATTTTAAGGCTTGTAAGACCACTTTACTTTAAATAGGTATGATATTCTTTACTACAGGACTTCTCTGGAGAAGTATAGGTGCCAGGTTGCCCTTTTTTGAACCTACGGAGAGGCACTCTGGGACTTCTGTGGTTCTATTATAAAAAATCTCGAGGAAAGCTTGCTTTAAGGAATCTCGGCTTACTCTTGTAGAAAGGAAGTACTTAATCAAAAAGTTGTTGTAAGAAGAGACCTTTTTCTTTATAAATAAGTATTAAAGCGGATACTAGCATTAGCCAAAAATCCCCACAGAAATGGAAAACAAGACTCTTTTTATGCATCTCTTGATACCAGATTTATGCAGCCCAAGGAAACTTAAGCGCGTGTTTACGGTTTTATTTATAGTAATAGTAAACATTATTTTTAGTAAAGGAGGCGCGCAAGCCCTCTACGGGAGAACTGTTGAATCTTTAGAAGAGAGGGTAATTTTTTTGTTTTTGGAACTTGTTTTATCTAGAGTCCAGGGTTATACTGTATACCCTACCGGTAAAGCTTTTTAGCTATTCAAATTAGCAGAGTTTAAATATCGAGTATAAAAAAGATGTAAAGAAAAGCTTCTATTGACAAGATTTCTCCCTTCATATTTTTTACATTTTTAAATCAAGATTTCTAAGCAATTCTAGCTTAATTTTGATACAAGAGTGTTACTTTTTAGTTAAGGCCCTTGAAGCTTATAGGAAAATCTGATTCTCTAAGTTACTCTATATTAGTTAAAAAGAAAACAAAATTGCTTCATCTAGGCATCTAGGGGGGGTGCTTCGAAAATTTAGGTAGATATCTAGAAGACCCGCACATATAAACTTAGAGTTATTTTTATAACCCAAGAGTCCTTAAGGGATTGGGTGCCTATAATTTCTTTTTTATGTTCAGATAAAATAAAGCAAGTAAAATTTTTGCAACTACTAGAATCTGGCCCTGTTAATTAAAAAGAGATTCCCCAAATTAAGGGGTACTCGACAACAAAAATCTCTCAATAGAGTTGGAACTTTAACGAAGTTTTTAAGCTTTAGTACAGAAAGGCATTTTACTCGATCTTCGGCTTTAGGGTTTACCATAAATGCTTATATAAAGTATGAGGGCACTCGTAGACAGAGCCTTGTTCCCTTGTTATTAGAGCTGCTTATCCACCGAGGTGTAAGTCACATTAAACTATATTCTGCATTCTGCGGATCTTTCTTCACGTGTGAGTTTTCTCTACCAACGTTTATACCGTAAGCTTCCTTTTTAAGGGGTTACCACATATTTCATTAGCTTTTTTTGGAGTTTACTATACCTTCTTTATACTCTTTTATGATATAACACATTCGTGCGAGTTAGCCTATAAAAATTAAGGAGTATAGGTTTTAAGGGGTAACGCTTAGGTAATAGTAACGTAGGGACTTTTCGTTGATTAAGAATGCTTTTTATAATTTGTTTGACTTGTTTTAGACTCTCAAAGAAACCCGGGTTATTCTGAAATAAGTATTAAAGTGAATTCGAAAACATACGCGGTAAATAGAAACTCTAATTTAGAAAACAACTTAACTTTTAGAAAAAGGGTATGCAGAAAAGTAAGGATCATAAAACAGAGTAGGTTGCGTACAGTAATTGGTTAAGCTCGCTACTTCAGACGTAATTCAGGTATCTCTTCCAAAGCGAATAGTTCTAAAGCCCTCGGTAAATGAAATCCATCTTATTTTACCTTCTCATTTTTATTATATACACTATTACACTACCAACTACCAAACAAATACTAGTTATTTAGACGCTTTTGCAGCAAAAGGTTCTCTTACTGTCAAGATATCCCGTATTATTAAGAGTTTTCTATAACTATAAAAAGTGCAAGCCAATTAGTAGAAATTAACAAACTAAGTTTATGGGATACTGGTTGTTGATTTAAAAAGAAATTAAGGCTCGTGGGTATCTCTTCAGTTCTAAAATGTCATTTTGCTACTAAACCGGCACAAAGGCACTAAGCTTGCCCGGTATTATCTTATATAAAAGTCCTTCTATTCCCTAGAATAGTTCTTGACTTTTTACACTAGGAAACAAAAAGAACCTGGAATTGCAACTAATCACCTTGCGGGACTCCTTTTTTTACTTGCGTTGTAAAACTTATGTCATAGGTACTGGAAACTTAGTGCGTATTATAACTTACATAGAACCAGACCCAAAGGGATATAAAGCTATCAAGAGTTTCTTAATTCCATAAAGCCAAGGACCTTGCAGTATTAGGCATATAAAGAAATCTCACGAAATCCGGTGCTATATTTTGTGTACGTGTACTCTGATACCTTATTAACTCCTTAAGTGGGGTTCTCTAAGGAGCCCCCTTTTATAAAGCGTATTATTTTTGTCTCGATATTAGAATATTTCATATAGAAGCCTAAATCAACCTACGGGTAGAGCCTCGGGGAATCCTGTAACAGCGATACGGAAGTCCAAAAGAGTGCCTTATTCGTCTTTCTTATAAATAGGTTATTTCCCTGCACTGTAAGAAAAAGAAAAGGGAGAGCTCCGGCCCTGTTCTATATATAATCCGGGACTTACTGTATCTACTTCCCTACTATAAGAAGTTTCTTACTTATATTACCTATACTTATCTATATTGCAAAATGACTCAACCTTTTTTTCACTCAAATGTATAAAATATTCCACCCTTCAACCTAGAACTGTACAAAACTATACTAGGACTCAATCCGAAACATAAAAATTTCGACTTATACCTCAACTCCGCTCAAGTACGAATTTCCTTAAAGTTTCCTGCACTTTTCTATTTTGTGTTTTATTTTTAATTCGGGATTCTTTCTCACATCTTAGGTTTTTATAGAACTCTTTATTATAGAGCTATCATCAAAAATCCCCCCACTGTCAAGCACTCATGTCAAAAATAACATATGTTACAGGAGTTCTTTAGTTTAGAAAGAGTTTGACCCCCAATTGAGGACAAGTTTTTTGAACATATGAACATAGAAAAGCTGCTCTATAGAATTGTAGGAAAATACCTTAGTTTATAGATAGAATAAGCTCGCCTCTTATAAAGTTTACAGAACAATAAACAACTGAAAAACCTTCCATAGTACAAATGAGCTTCAAGGAAAGCAAGCCCTTTCTAAATAAACTAAACAAAAAGATTTTAAGGATACCTTATTTTCCAGCACTTCCAAGATAAGGCGGAAAGATTTGTTGAGACTCAAAAGGCATTCGATACAAAACCGTCTTACAAATTACAAATATAAGATATAACTTAGGTTTCCATTAAAGGTAAAAGGTAGAATATAGTGTAAAACTAGAACCACAGGTCTCTGTTAGTATCCCTTTTTGGAGTGTATTTACCCCGTTCTCTTTAGGTATATTCCTCTTTTGCTTTGTAGCTATCACAGAAGATACCTAAGAGTATATAGGTAAGTTTTGTTCCCAATGGAGGGGTACCGAAGAAGGGAATAGTGTATTGAGAATACATGCTTAATTATAACCACACCAATTGCTTACCTTGCTTCATACTCTTATTCTAAATAAGCAGGAATTTCCTACTTGAGACTCATAGATATTCATCAACTTTCTTTTCTTTCTTAATTTAATTATAGAGAAAGAGTTTATTACCTATTAGTAGAGAGGTTTAAAGGCAAAATAAGCACAAAGCTCCTTGCTTTTTTACTGCTATATTTTTTAGTACGATACAAAGCCTTTATAAGGGCTTATCAAATTACAAAGGGTTCAATCTGCATAGTGCGAAACCTTGCATATTATACTAGAAGAAGCGGCCAAGCACCCTGTATATAAGAAAGCTAATAGTGTATCCCAAAAGCAAAAATGAGTTCCGTTTAGTACTAAATTGAAGAGTAGACACTCCCATACCAAAGCTATATCTTGACTTTCTATATATACATATATTTCTATATTATAGAACCAGGTTATTCTTTAGAATAATTAGGGGCCTATCTTTCCAGTACTGATGAACCCCAGTATCGGCAAAGTTTGTAGTATAATATTCGTTTGGTGTTCCCCTAGAATGATAGTTAGAGCTTCTGAGAGTTTCTTTATTAAAAAAAGGAGGCTGAGGAGATTTTAAAAGCATAGGAAAGATTGATATTGATTTCTATATAAGCCTCAAATGTATCGCTTACTAAAGGGTATTTAAACAAAGATAAAGGACATTCCGGATAGTCACTTTAACACTTTATGGAATCTGTATTCCTTTATTCTCAGCCTTTTTTTTTATAAAGTATTTCATTAAGGAGAAGTTTTTCCAATAAAATAATGGTAATAGAACTTATGTCTGTGTTACTGTACTCTGTGTTCTGTTATAGCTCTGAAGCGGAATAGAAATTCCTGTTATATATAAGAGTTGGGCTACAAAGAGGTAGCTGATAGAGAATATTCTAGCTATTTAAGGATCATGAGAAATTTTTATATCTAAGCCAATTTTTCCAGCTCCTATAAGCCGGTCAAGAATTCCAAGGGTAAGAATCAAAGTCCTTTTTTCGGTTTAGAGAAGGTAATTAAGTAAAAAAAGTCAGTCTTCTATTATTCCTGTTTAAGTTAAGGCAGCTTTTTATAAGTAAGGGTTGCTCTTTTAGATGTTCCCTTTAGTTTCTAGGCCTAGTTATAACGAGGTAAATAAGGAATTGAGTAAGCGCTAGATTAAGAGTCTTTCTAAGGTGTCTAGAAATTCCAGGGGGTTTAGGAGTGTAAAACAAGTTCTTAAAGTAGAAAAGTCAAGTATAAGAGAATCCTAAAGTAATCTGTATCCCGGTTTTCTAGTTCTAGGTTTCAAGAAACAGGTTGTGAGTAAATCAGTAAGCAGATGTGCTCCTTCTCTTGTTTCCAGTCCTAAATTAACAAGGAGAACCGAAAGAGAAAATCTTAGTAATAAAGAAAAACCAGAACTTCAACAAAGAATTGGGAGCTCTCATTGCGACTTGACCCCTCGTACAGAACCTAAATTGAGTATTGATGTCACTTTCGTTGTCATAATTAGAAATGCACTCTCACCGTAGAGGAGGCTTACTTGAAAGTTTCTTATCTAAGCTATTCTTTAACAAAAGCTGGAACTAAAAGAACACCTGTATCCTATACGAATCTATATTAACCTATATCTATTACTAAAACATACTATCTATATTACTATACGCTATGCTATTTCTAGTACTATATCTACTATACAACCTTTCCTAGCTACACTATCCTCTCCTATTCTCCTTACTGTTGTGACTTCTATTACTTAACAGCTATTCCTATTATTATTTATTATTCCTTCTGTTCCTACTCTAATAAACAAGTAAGTCATAAGAATAAGGCTTAAGCCGTTTCCGGTAAATGAGAGGTAAGGTATAGCCCAAAAGCCTTGTAGAGCTCCTAATAAAAGCCTAGCTCATAAGACGCTGGTGTGGAAAAAAAAACAAAGAATTCAAGAAGAGAAGAGTGTAGCTAGCAAGGATTTTCAAAAGAAGGAAGTGTCGGGCTTCTTAAAGGTATTCTTGTACTTTTAACTATAATGCATTAACTTCCTTTGGTAAACCTTTAGTCGGGGTAATGCTTTCCTATACTATCTAAACACCTCCTATGTCAGTAACTACAGGGGAGAAGAGGGATGTCCTTTCTTTACCTTACCCCTACACTTTAATTATTAACTATCTAGTACAATATAAGAATACTAAGACTCTTCATCTCTCTTATGCTTATACTATATATAGCTACATTAAGCTCTATAAGGGAATACACTAGCTACAAAGAAACAATAAGTAATTAAGAATTATCAAGTTATGAAAGCAAAGAAGAAGTAAGTCAAAGTCAGATGATGGGTGTTATTTATTATAAGGTGTTCCTATGATTTCAGGTTTCGATTCTGGATTCTGAAGGTTTTCGGAACTAAAGGTAATGTGAAAGAGGCTCCGCTCGTACTGAAATTCCTTTTTTAGTTCTCCTTTCATTTTTTATCCCGGTTTTTTGTCTTTCAGTTTAACTGGATAAATTGTAAAGGATATTTTTTTAATTAAGGAGCTGTTTGCTATATATTATCTTACTTGTTCACTTCACTCAAAAATCCCTCGGAAAACCCTTAATTATTTAGGAGCCCTTATATGTACATGGAGTATCTCCTATTATAAAAAAGTTTTTTATTACTGCGCGCTCGTCTAATGGGTCTGGACTTCCTTCCTTGTTCTCTGTATCTTATCGAAAAGGAGGTAAGCTTGGGGGAGTCTTCTTAACTTCTGTTCTTTTGTTAATTTTAATATTAGGTAAGTCTAACTTGTTTTAGCTTTTTCAAAGTCTGGTCTATTTGTGCATATTGCAAGTTCCCCTAAAGTAGTAAGCACTTAATTAGAGTCCGTAGTTAAGCGGTATATATATCTTTTTAAAGACTTCCTTGAGCTTTATTTCTTTTCGAAAGTATCCAAGATCTGTCTACCCAAGGGCGTTCTTTCTATATCTGTTAGAGTTTTGGGGCTAATCCAGAGTATTAGACTACTCGGAGTTTCTTTCAAAAGTAAACGGATTAAATAAGGAATTCGAAGAACCCATTGCAGCGATTTAGACAAAAAGGTTCCGGTTAAAAACTCTTTATTCAGGAGACCGGGTATTTTACCAATATATATTTTTTTAATGTTCATAACATAAACTCAAATCTTATCCCATAAAAGTCTTCTACAAGGGATCCTATATTTTGGTGGTAAGCCTCTGTGTTATATAATGTACATAGCTGGGCCTTTCAAAATAGAAAAAATTGTAAAACATAAGTACCTTATAAGATTTTCAAAGCTGTGACTACTACAAGTTCCCCAAAAGAATTTGAACGACAAAAACGAGTAAGACTCATCATAGGACTTCTTAAAATTTTACTTATATCCTATCCGAAGAATAAACGCATACCTCCAGCCAGCATATTAGTGTATTTCGGCATCCTAAAAATTCCGTTATTAGGAAATATCTAGCAAAAGGAAAAGTACTAAAAGGGGCAAATAGAGCACTAAATACCCTCCTTCTTTTCGACCGTAATATATATGGGGATTTTATGTACTTTTTAATGCAATTCTTAAAGCTTATAGACATTGAATTCACAAAGAGTAAGGGAATAAAAAGCCTCCTTTCTTGACCCGTTTAGTATTTAAAAGTGTCCCTGTAAACAGACCGAGTACTTTACTTTTTGTTAACTCCCCTACCTTCGCTTTCTTATCTGGGCCTAAGAAAAAACATATTATATACCCACCAATTACTACACTTTAAACACGTTTTAGTACCTATTCGACACATAAAAATGAAAGAAACGGGATTACCTTAAAGTTAGAACTTTGCAAGTAAAAATCTAAGACCAACAGGATATCTACGTGAAGAATTTGCTCAAAAAATCGATCTATGAAATAAAGTATCTTTAAAGTTTATAAAATCTTCCTCTAATCGGTATAACTTTTGAGTAATATACCTTGTAGTTGAGATTTGATATCCTTTTTACACTTTAGGAAATGTAGCCCTAGTAAGAAAGGGGCGTCTGGAGTTAATATACTTTGCATTTTTTAGAATTGAAGGACTCATACGTTCGGTCAAATTCAGATATAAGGCAATCCACCTTTGAGTATAATCTGCTATAACAAAAATATCCTGAATGCAGTTTTCCTTAGTTGCTCTATTAGTTCTTAATTCGTTTGACTTTAGGCAGAGCGTACCCTGATGAGGCCATAAACTTGCATTTAGGTTAGGACAATACTTGTGAGGAACAAAAAGGGTACCAATTACGGACTTTTCAGAGGAGGAAAAGGGCTCTTATCGGGGCTTTGTAAAAGTGCTTCCCTTATTTGAGCCCTAAATTTCCAGGGTTTTAATTAAAAGAAAATCCCTACATGTAGTAAGCACTTAAAAAAACAAAACTCTTAGGGTCCCTCTTAGTTTCTAAAAGAAGATACTTATTATTTGCCCCTAATAACACCCAGGAAATCCTTTTAGATAGCTGTGTTTTATCCAAGTCTAGGAATCCTCTTTAAGAATACAAAAACTTAAGAAAAATTAACTTTATATCTATAAGGGGGCATTAGTTTACATTCTATTGTTTTATACGGCTTATAGTTCAAAGTTACTTATCTGACAAGCTTCTTATAAATCTTATACAACCGGGTTGAGGACTTCGAGAGGATGTGCTTGCATAGAATAAAGGGTGTTCTGCTCCTTTAAACTAATAGGATATTCATGTAAATAGAAGACCCCGGTACGCCAACTAATTTATGTGCTCTCTTTTAAACTTTTTGGATGTATACTAAATTACATATAGAAAGAGAAACTTTAGGTTACTTCTTTATATAGTTTATACTACAATATTTCTAAGCCTCATAATACTTCGCAATGCTTTTAATTAGAAACTCTTAGAACTCCCCTTTAATTAATTATATTGTAAAATCCTAAACAAATATACAAGCATATGCTCGTTGTACTAATCTCAAAAAGCTGATAAAAATTTTCGGGAAGGCTCAAAATATAAAAAGGCTCTCGTTTAACTGAAATTATAGGTCTGTAAGTTAATATTCTCTTCCCTCGCTAATGAAGGTAGCCGAAAGGGGGAGTAACCGAAACTAAGCCCGTAGAAGAGCCTGGCTGAATTCGTCGAAACAGTGCAAAAAGGAGTCTCTTAGCTATCCGCCTTACCTACACTTGTGTTGTATAAAAGAAAATCAAAATCCTAATTAATCAAAAAGGCACTTAGCCAATATTTCAAAGAAGGAACAAACTTAGGGTATGTAGAAAAAGAACAGCTCTGAGAGGGTTTATTTTATTTTGAATTAAGTAATAAATTATAAAAGGCTTTTTTGGTCAGAAAAATTCTTACTGATAAGAGAAAACCCTTGTGTAAAAAGAGGTTTACAGAAAGTTATATAAGTCAAAGAATTTCCTATAAAAGTCAAAAGTCAAGTAATAAGAGGACCCTAGATACAAAGGAATTAAGAGCTGCGGTTTAGTACTAAGAAAATAACATTTAGAGGAGACTAAACAAGCTTAAACGTTAAGTGGGATTGAGAAAAACCAAGATTTTCTTTATTCTTGCAATACTGTATACGCAAGGTCTAAGCCTAAGGGGAATCGAATTAGAAGATATTGGGCAAAGTAAATCGGAAGCCCTAATCTTGTAAAATATATAACAAGGAATGAGCACGCAATTCTCTGTTATACATGTAAATTGCTTATTGTATAACTAGAAAAGAAAAATCAAGTAGCCTTAAATTATAGCTTCGAAAGAATTGATATTAGCTAGTATAGTAGAGAACCTCTAGCTCGACCTGTTTTAATTCCGAAAGTAAAGGAATTTAAAAGCTTGTTATAATAAAAAGGGGGCTCTAGCGTCGTAATTAGGACAGAAGCCCCGAAATTCTTTCCCAAAAGGCTTGCTTTTAGGGGTATACCTTTTTAGTTCTACTCATCATATTCAAATTTTCTTTTTTATAAATCTTATATTCAGTCCCAATCACTAAAATATAAAGACTCAAAAAAAGCTGGAGCAGGTTCAAGGCATTCCCTTCATAATGTCAATTACTACCCTCTTTTTTATACCTTTTTAAGCAGAATACCTTCTAAAGGAATTACTTGCTTTTCGGGTCAGGAAGTAGGCAAACTCCTACTCCTAACATTTTATCTATTTCTTAATCCCCTGATACTAAAGCGCAAGTAGAACAAGAGTAAAGCCCACTTAATAGATTGAACCCTTTTTACTTAGTGCCTACCGACAGCGTTGCCAAAATCTTGTCCATTTACTTTGTAGAATTCGGACTGCCAAGTTTTTTCCCAGGATATCCTATTTACAATACCTCACTTTATTTATTTAAGGTCCTCACCAAGGCCAGGCAGTATATCCATGTAATAGCATTTCTAAAACGTTGTAAGTAAATAGTCTACTTGTTATCGGCGGCAATTGGATAAGAAACTTTTTCGTTATAGAGGCATAGTTTTTTAGACATTTCCTATCTGAAAAACCTTGGGGTAATATAGGATTCTTGTAATAACTTCATTATTTATAAGCTCTAGTTATCGAACCCCCGAAATCTTATTAATTTAGAGCTTTAACCCATTAGCTAAGTGACTCCAGCAAGGCGTAAAAGAAAAATTTTAGGTACTCACTACTAGTTATACGTATACTCGTAAAGGTCTAAAATTGACTGTGATCCAACTAACACAAACTTAATGAACGGGTTCTACTAAATTCTAATTTTAGTTCTTCAAGTGTATGGATTCCTGAACACGCCCCTTACTTGACTTTTAATTAGATAAAGATAGATAAGGTCTAAAGGGCCTTCTTAACAAAGAGAATAGATAACCCTGCCGTAGCTGCGTTTAAGGTATTTCCAAAAGTCGGAGGAGAAGCTTAGTTTTAGTATGAAATATCCCTATTTTATTGATCTTAATTTACTTTGGTTATTCAGGAGATAAATTGGATTCCTGTGCTTTTTTGATAATCACAACTCTTTAGAATGTAAACCTTGCACTGCCTCTTTGAGTGGAATTGTTAAATAATGTCTACGCGGAGTCCGGTAAGGCTACTTTCAGCCTAGCTTTTGAGGATGGGTTAATGCTAAAAATGCGAAAACCAAGTCCCCAAGGGTATCCAGATAGTTAAAATTTGACTTTATAAGTGCCCTAGAAGGATTTTTTATCCTTGAGCGGATCAAGTTAAATTTGTGTATATACTGATGAGGGCTGCTTTGTATTTTGTGTAATTATTTTATAGCCCTTCCTTATTTGACGGGAAAAATCTCCTAGAGGTTAAACGTCGCATAAAGGCGATATTTGACTTCTGAGTCTTGAGTATGTCTTAACTGTTTTGCAACCGTAAAATCAATTACGTTTTTTAGAAGTTGGGTTTATCAAGGCCTCGGGGCTTAAAAAACGGGTGTCTTCCTTATGTACTGGGGTAATAATAAAGAATTAAATATTAGCTTCAACTACGCTTGAGCTTTGTATAATGAAGCTTTAATCGCTTTATCTTCCTATTATACACCACCCCCTAGAAAGCAATGTTATATATAGGAGTATATCTATCTGCTAAGTTAACTCGCGGTTAGATATAAGGATCTGAATCCTCAAGTGCGAGTCACAATAGATGCAATTTTTTGTTCTCTCTTAACTAGAATAACTAGAAAAATACAGGGGCGCCGAGGAAGTTGTAGTAAATTTTTAATTAAAAAACGCCTAGGACGAAATGTTGACTTATATAAAATTCAGATTTTGGTAAGGAACTCAAAAGGCTAGTCGGCGGAAAACAAGGTTTATCATATATGGTAATCCCGATGCTAAACTTTAAGTAACTTGACGGCTAGTATATAGGATATTTAAATTCTTGGTAAGTGTATAAAAATTACATACTAAAAATCCTATTTTCTTTCTTATAGATAAGGTGAATTTAAGAGCTTACTCTCTTTAAGAACTAAAGCTTCCTATGCTTATTAGACCAAAACCTATGTGTCCTCTCATGTAAATGCATGTTCGAACTGATTTACCCGGAATACGAGCACTTTTTTTGCCTTAGCTTTTGGCTGGATTCACAAGGGTAAAATAGGCATACCTAAAATGACTTGCTTAGGTGGGCCCTTTTTTAGGAAAAAGGATATATCGATACCTAAAAAACCAATGAATTGCTTAAACCTCTGGAAAACAAGCGGCTATTAAGAAAGGGGTATCTATGGACTAAAATCTTGTGGTTGTAGGTTACGGGTTACACTTGTTGTTTACAAAAAAAAGTCTTGACACTGTTCGGCTTCAGAACCTATTATCCTGGATTCTTTGTTATCGCATTAGCCTACCCATTAGATTATAGTATAGGAATGAGATAAAAAGTTTTTTAAACAAATAAAATCAAATTAGCTACGTCCGGAATTTTTATCTTAGTGTAAACGAATAAAAACAAGATCAGGCCATAGCAAGGCTAGAGCAAAGGGTATAACTTACAATCAAATATAAAAAAGGAGACTGTCACACATGATAAAAGGGATCCCTGAGTCAAGGGATTGCAGTGAAACCGAGGAATAGGGGTACTATGAAAATCATGACATACCGGGAATAGAGGGTTTATTCCTAATAAACATACTTTTTACATGTATACTATAGCAAATTCAAGCCTTGGGTACAGCAAAGGATTTCAAATAAAAAATTCATAGTTCAAACTAAGACTTTGTCCCTTCATTTTTATTTATATGCAAAAGTTAAGGGTCTACTAAAAGGAGTTCAGATAGATTGCTAGACTCGATGGGGGAGCTTGGTATGAATTATCTAGACAATTATGACTATAACGCGTTCACAACTACTCGCTCAGTCTTGGGTTAGTTTTTCTGGGCTGGTAAATATTATAGCTAAGTAAGATCGAAATAGTTAGACCCGCTCGTAACCTGAGTAAGATATCAAGAAAAAGAGTTCCCGATACCAGGCAAAAAAAGGGAAGTCGTAGATAAGTAGTATAAAATCATTTTATCGGAGTTTTTACTAATAAAAGCTGTAAGACTTACAAATTAATGAATGTTAGTAGGGGCTTGTTATGCTTTTTTATTTAGTTTTCGAGTTTCTATATAGTTTTTTGTGTTTATTGCCGTTGCGGATACGTCCAACCTCCATTCCTAAATTTGCTAAACTTAGAAGTAGAAAGGTACAAGTTAAGTTACTTGGTAAGGTGTGGAGGATCCGCGTATAATATTTTGTATATGTAATCTTGACATTTTTATGAACACTTATTCTTTGCAACCTTAGTATTCCACTTTACAGTATAATAAAAAGTTCAGAGAGCACCTTGACTTAGACAAGGGCTAAAAATGACTTAAAAGAGATTAATCTGTCTTGCTTTTTTTAGCTAAGCCGAAATAAAGTACATCGCATCATCGGTGTAAATCCGGATGTCAGATTCTAGAATCAGGTTTCATTTATAGGATAGGACGAACTTTATTAAAAGTCAAAATCCAAGTGTTGTACAGTCAATATCGAAAGTTATAATATAGTAAAATGTTATCTGACATATTATTCTTAGTGAACCCTAAAAAAATTCTATTTTTGGCCAAAGATTTTTTTAGAGAATAATTTGACTTAGATACAAAAAGAAATTTCTTAGTTTTCACTAGCTTTTTTAAGACGCGGCTCTCTTTAGGTAGATGTCAAAGGGTAAAACTTTTTCCTCTGTAGCAAATTCGCTGTCAATTGTATAAACATGTATAAAGAAGTAAGGCAAAAGTTCTGGTTAGGATTCCATCAATAAGGTTATCTTAGACTCTTTAAATAATATAACTGCGCTTCTTTTTCTAACAATTCCTAAAGGATGTGCTTATTTATGAGTATACTATTTTCGATATAATATAGAAAGGTCGCGAAGTCCGTTAGTTACGTGTTTGGCTTTACAATTCCAACTTTCTATTACTTTCTTGAGAGCCTTTTTCCCAAATATTTATAATATCGCGAGCAAAATTTAGGATTTTTCTCATTTAAACTAATAGATACAGATAGAGCATCTTAGATAAAATCAGGAGGAACAACCCTTTTATACTAAAAAAATGAACCAATAGAAAAACTTACAGCGTTATTTTTATTTAAAATCATCCTTTTGTTGATAACTTTTTTGCCTATGGGATTAATACTTGTTTCCAGAGCATAGAATTCTCCTAATTTATCTTAACAAGTTCCCTGTTGTAGTTAAAGAGAGCAAGCTCTTAATTAAGATTAAGTTAGCCGTTTCTTTCCTTTATATTCTGGTGTCGGAACTTTCATAGGGTTTTACTTAAGAATTTAATATAATTAGTATAAAGACATGAAATATCTAAACTCAATTTTTATAAAGCTCAAAAAGCAACACTAAAAAGTGCTCGGTTAAGCTTAAGGTTAAGGGGTAGTACAGGCATTAACTGGCTAATCCCCATAGTTATCGATAGACCCCTCATTTTGTAGTAGTGTAGTAGGGAAACGCTCCTGGTATACCATATTGTTAGATTTTGTCTTTTTAAAAGTGCCTAGATAGAACCCTGCTGCGCACTAAATTTAAACACCCTTAGTTGTTATATAAAAAAAGCTAATGCCGGAATAAACTTTTTTGGTAAAGAAGTAGATTGGAGCTGTGTTTTGTGTGCCTCTGCTTATAACTGGGATTGAAAACCTATTAGCTCGATACGATTGGTCTTCGTTTCTGTATAAACGCGTAGAATCTAGCAAGGAACTACAAGAGTAAAACGAATTTGATTTCACTTTTGCACTTAGTTACCTCGAGCATTAGACTCTCTAGATTTGGTAAGGTAGTAATATAGTATATCTTCTACACCCCTCAGGGCCCCTTTCGTTTTAAACCCTAAACATGACACGCAAACCTTAATTCTAGGAATTAGCTTTCTACTCTTAAGCGCGGGGTCATAAGAAAGTCAAACCTATCCTGTATACAAGGAAGTTCCTGATATAAAAGCATCCTTTTCTAACTCTAAGGTACTCTTTATATAAAGTAGAAGCAAGGTTCCCATAAGTATAAGCTCTCACTATAGTAAGGCCGATAAAGGGGGGGGGTCCAGTGATTAGTCCTCCGTATTTTTTTAAAAGCAGCTCATTTAGAGTACCTTTTTAAGGATCTCTTTAACGTACTGTACAGAAAAAGAGAGTAATAAGTGGCTGCTTGCTTATTCAATAATAATAATGGGTAAAATTAGGAATTTGACTCGATTTCCGTTTAAACAATACTAGATAAGTATTTCTCATATAGAATACCCTGGATTTTCTTCTTTATGAAAGCGAAACCTCCGGAACCCCCACTACTTGGTTGCTCTCTTTGTATTATAAATGCTTACGCATTTAAATACTTGAGTTTTCCAAAATTCATGAGTCAAAATATACACCTACGAGCTACAAAGCAAGGGAATATGAACGAAGCTTGAAATGGGAAAGTAAAAAAAGTTTCTCTCGAACGAGTGTAAATGTAAAACAGCAAAACCCCGGAGTTTTCTTTGCTTGATAAATTCAATTTATATACTATATAGTAAAGGCTAAGAAAACCTTATTGCGATTCACTAAGGGATACGACATCTCTTTTTTGCGTAGGAGGACTCTTAGGTACTCACCTGTCCTTTTTTGAGCTGTCTAGACTCAACAATAAAACTCGGGTTAGGGATTTTATTTTGTACATTACATTATTGTTATCCAGCAGCGCATATATCTACATACAGAACTCTGATCTCGCTTACAATAAGTATAGAGGACTAGGGGCAGAGAACTAAAAAAAGACACTGTTTATAACGATCCCTATGGCTGGCTTGGCAATGAATCATCAACAAATTAAAGTTTTGTTCTTCATTTTAATAAACACTCCCTAGTTTCCATTATAGATATATAGTAGGTAATGTTCTTAAGGATTTTTTTTTATTAGGCACCTCGACTTTTTAGTGTGGTAATCTCTAAAAGGAGTTCCCTTACACTAGCGCAGGCCAGAATAAAGTAAATTAGAGCTTAAGGCAAGCCCGTTATCAAAATCCTTAATTAATAAATGCATATGCCTTTGGCTTTTTATACTGCAGGATAAGAAAGTCTTAGGGTACAAGATAAAAAAAGACTAGATTTAATACGAGGCTTGTGGTTACTCTAGCTTTTTTGTTTGGGTAAATACCTTGCGAATTTGCTTTCTATTATACTAGGGGCTCTGTCCTTGTAAAGAGCTTCTTTTTGACACCAAGTTATCGGGTTTCGTAAATTACAAATAAAGAAAATAATAGAGTATCCCTTTAGAGAGTTTGACTGGAAAAAAATAAGGATCCTACAAAAAGAAATTTGTATAAAAAAACTGTTCCATGTATTATACCGTTCGATTACTAGCCCATTCTAAAATTTTATTTATTTAAAATTTGACTTTATTCGCTCTGAGATATTCCGAGTAATCAGATTCTACTCATTTTCTATATAAGAAGCTCTAAAGCTAACGCGGGTAACAATATTAAAAACTTAAAACCTAGGCATTTCAGTACTAAAGACTACATAGCCTAAAAGGAAACCCCTTTATTAGACTAAAGCCTTTGGTCAAAGATCTTTAAGATAGCGTTCTATATTCCGAAATTCGCAAAGTAAGCCTTGTTTAAAGAGCTCTTAAAAGCCATACTAATACCCAATAATGCACGTACTTTAAAAAAGAAGCACCTTTTTTTTATTAAGCAGCCTAGTTTAATTGGACTTTTTCCTTTAGGCTCCACGAGAACTTCTTTAAATGATCAACAAAACCTTATAACTAAGTTATACTCGCAAAGTTGATAATTGAAAACAAATAAACCACGAAAAGACTCCTTCCTGCACTTTTACAGCCTGCCATTTCACTTAAATTTATAAGCGCACCCCCCTCGAGGGCTGAGTTAGGATCTAGTTGAGTGCTTTTATTTACCCTCAATATCAATATGGGCAGCCTTTGAAATTATAGGAACAAAAGACTTTAAAAGTGGTACAAGAAATTTTAAAAGAAAGTCTTGATCCATGGTATGAAATGAAGTCGAAAAAAGCAAGGACCCTTTTTTATCTACACACCTAGTTTCTCTTAAAGGGGAGCCCTGTAGTTAATGAGATTTGAAAAGCTATAGACAGCATTGTCTCTCTTTTAATAATTTGCAAAGGGTCCTTTCTATACAAGCTGTTTCCACTGGTGACTTTTTGAAGGAGTCCTAGGAGCCTTCGAGAAAAAAGCTTTTTCGAAGGGTAGACAAAAACCTTTTAATAAAAATTACGAGACTTAATTCAAGAACAAACAGTAGTTGAGCCCTTTCTAGTACTTATGTTAATATCTAAATTCCATAAAAGCATAAATCCAATAAAAAAGAAGGAGGTACATAAAAATCCACAAGCTCCTGCCGGATTTTTAAGTCTATTGATTAGAAAAAGCTTAACTCACGGAAGTAACTACCTCAATCCTTTTTGTTTAGTCGAAAATGCCAGAGCCTAAGGGTGCCTTATCATATTTTTTGGAAGAAATTTTCAGTATCCTTTTGAAAAGACTAAACCTCTTGACTCCTTTTTTTGAGTTGCCCTTCTCAATTACTTTCGGACAAGGTAAAACCCTCCGCATTGTAAATCAAAAAGACAAAGCATCGAACAAAGGAGCACCCATAAAAATGAAAGTAGCAGAAGAATCCTAAGTGTACTTCCTAGAAAAGCTTAAGCTTAACAAATAAATTTGTTACCTTTGAGTCAGAGCTAAGAAACCCCTTAATGTTTTTTCCTTAGGTATCCCTTAAAAAGTGTTTCTATTATTCTTGTGCTTTGGGTCATTAGGAAATGGCTATATCCACGAGTCCTCTAATGAATGCTGCTGTATTTTTGTTAAAGATCTCCATTATATATACAGAGCCCTCTCACCCTTAAATTTCTTCAAAATTTCTACGCTATATATCTAAAATAAAAAATCCAAGTTTACCTAGAAAAAATTTCTGTGTATTTAAAAGGCTCCGCCAGTTAATGCAAACTCAAACCTATAGGTTAGGTCTAACTTTAACATAATTACGCCCTTAGTTTTAGTTGGCTTCATTTACCCTGTAATTAATCTGGACTCTTTTTAGGATCTCTCTATCTTGGGTATGCTGCATTTGTCGATTTTACTAATATTAAGTATAAGAAAGACTTTCCGTTTTCTCGTCAGGAATTCCCAGGAATAGCTCTCATTTTTTTTTGCAAAGTGTAAGCGCCAGCCCTCACTTAGTTTTTAGAGTATCCTATGTTGTACCTAGGAGGAGTTTGATTTTACTTCAGGGTAGCTCATAAATCTTTCTCAGGATACATAATTAGAACCCTTGTCAGCCCGCGGTGTTCCCTTTATAGTTATAGTATACAAAACAGACTCGTTGTCCAGTGCCCTTAAATTCTGACTTCCTGTTATACCACTATAGCTATGCTTTTTAAATTCGGATAGGTAACTTAAAAAAAGTAAAGTAGTAAACTTCTAGCCACTCAAAAAGCTAAAGGGGGCCTTCTTCCTATAATATGAAATTAGACCGGATTCAACGGAACTCTTACCAGGGCTTTTTATTCTCATGTTCAAAAATTGTGCAGTATCTTACAAGGTAGAGCTCCTAAAACTTAATAACTACTTAAGAGTAATAATACAAAACTATAGACTATAGAAGAATACAATAGCTAGGTACAGGGGGCTCCTCCTAAGCCCCATAACAACAAAGCTCTTATTAAGACTGCTACTAAACTAAGAAGGAGGGTATAGCTCTAACAATTCTAACTAAAAAAACTAAGCCTTTTCTTTTACCTTTATAGGACACTTTATAATAGCCCACAAGAATAGTTTATTCAATTTGGTTTTTAAAAGTACCTGTCGCAGTACCTTTATACGAAATTACCTTTTATTTAAAAGGACCTAACTAACTCTATGAAATTCCTTTTCTGCCTCTATCTTGAAGTAACTGCAAACTCGTATCTAACTTTAAGGATCCTAGATTTTGGTTTTGTGTAATAGGTATCATATAAGGACTACCTTTCCTGTAATTATAAAGTATAAAAAAGGCTTTCGATTAACGGGCAAATTTATTTACAATGCTGGGATTTAAGGAATTGCAAGAAATGCGGCGTGGTTTAACCTCACGAACCTTTTTATGTAGTGAAATCTCTTAATTTCATGTAAGTAGTAGTTTAGTTCAAAATAGGAAGGAGTAGGCCTAGAGAGGTTATATTCCGTCTTATACTTATATATGATAGCTTTTATTAGGTTTCCCTAACAAAAAGAGAAAGCTTCTACTGTGAATTACTGATACGTGTATGATTATGAAAAATCTACAAGTCCTTGGGTTTTACTGCTTCCTTAGTAATCCGTATAGTATTGCCTCGAGGAATACTTAGCTTCGATTTCTATTTTTAGAGTATAGAGTAGAGTCCCTTTCTTTGCACCCATTGTTTTTGTTTATAAGACATAAAGCTTTCACAACAGGGAATAACTAAACAAAAGGTGGTAACAGCTCTACCTAAAACCTAACCCGCCGGAGTTCCTTAACGGAGCTTTGAGCTTTGTAATAGTGACTACAAGAAGCTAATAGATTTTTTGGGGGGTTGCCCTAGATTAAAGGATCCTAGCCGCTTTGTTTTTATATTCCTTTGGGTAAGAGATGCCTTAATCGGGATTTACTCTTATCTATTTTGTAAAAATTCCGTGATAAAGGGTTTCCCCCGTTTCATAGTACTATCATTAGGATCGAAAAATTCTTTTTACAAGCGAAGTAAATAGAGCGCTTATAACTTAAGAGGATCCCCGAATTTTAATCAAGAAGGCTTCATAACTCAATTTCATAGGACTTTCCTAAACGAGGTTCTATAAGCTTTACCAAGCCCCTTAACCTATTACGTTACTTTTTTAAAGAGTTTGTCCTGATACAAGCATATAACTAATCTGAGCTAACTGCCTCTTGGTTGTATACCAAAAAAAGAGGTATATCGACAAAAATTTAGAAATCCCCAGCCACTCTTGATAAATAAAAAAAGTTCTGCTAAAGTTTGTGGTCTCTTTTAAGTTTTAAGTAAGGGACCCTGCTAAATCTAGTTGAATAGTTTTATCCTCTCTGCTTAGTCCATAGCTTTGTCCCAGAATTGAGAAGGATTCCTATCAAAATTCGTAGGGTTCAACCCCTTTTAACTTGTCTTTTTTTTGTTTTAACTCTATGGGAGTTCACTTATCATTATTATTTTGTATTCTCGCAATCTACTTTAACTGCCTTTTGCCGAGAATTGCTAGTATACTACTGTAAAAGAATAAAAAGACTTTAACAAAGTTTAATTAAGATACTACTCTCCTTTACTTAACTAAATATAGAAAAATTTTTTTTTGATTTAAATACGCTATCTCTTATGCATAGTTACGTCCAGCCCCCTTTAATTATCCCGCAACGTTTTAATAAACGAGTCCTGGTGATTCCATTATAAGAAGAAGGGCCCATTAAAAGCTTATATTGAAAGACCCAGTATAACTCCTTGTAGTTATTTATCTATCAGCAATGCAAACCAGCCAGGGGAGTGGCTGTCGGTAAAGTCAACCAAGTAGTTAATGACAATACTTTATAAGCATTCCGGATTCTAAAAAGTTCTTCCCTTAAAGGAACTCGCGTAATTATCTTATTATTGTAATAACACTTCGACCTATACTTCCATAAAAGACGCGATTCTAAAACTTCGAGGACCCCCTTATACGCATTATATTTTAAGGGGTTAAGCCTACCCGTGCCGAGGATACCGGTTTGAACCTTTAGCTCTATCTAAGCGAGTCCGCTTTTTCTTTCAAAATAAAATTGTTTGCTTTTGGTTGGTAGATATTAAGAGTCATTTTATCCGGATTCGAGTACAGCCTCAGCATAGACAGGGAATTTTATCTCAATTAGGAACTCCTGCCTTTGGTCAACCCTTCAGATTCGAACCTGTGTCCACTCCACTCCGATTCGACGATGTAAAATAGAATTGACAGTAAGCCTGTCAATGATCGCTCAGGAAGGGCCCCCTCCGTTCTTATTTCGAATAGAGCAGTTCAATTTCCCCTTTTCAAAGTGATTTAAGTTTACATGCGTTTAAGAATAAAGTTTTACAAAGTACCGAAGGATTCTTGTTAAGAGTTTTTAAGATTCTTCTGTTCTCTATATCTATAAGATAACCCCCTCATTGACTCGAAGATAGAGTAAGATACCCTTAGGGTTGTACCCGGAAAACTTGAATTAAGAATAGAACCCAAGTATACCCCTTCCCATAGAAACTTGGTTTGTATCCTTCCCGAACCTATGGTTTTTATTCCCTTAGAGTACTAAAAAGCGAATTCCCTTGCTTAGCATACAGTGGGGGTTTAAATTTGAAATTTATTATAGTAAGGGGCCCGCTCAATTAATAAAAAGCATTTGCCTTACCTTGTTGGATCTATACATCTCTAAAAACCTAAGCGTTCCCTATTCATATAGTGACAAGACTATAACAAAGAAAAAGACTAATATAGAGACCACGCACCTAGGTGTACTAAAAAGAAGTAACTAAAAAAACTTTTGGGTAATGGGTTGATCCTCATACTAACCTCCGCATTTCTGATAAAGCAGAACTAAAGATTAAAACGGAATGAAAAAACTTTAACGAGTTGATAATTCAGTGTCAGTGAGTATTCCCAAAAATTCTATATCTAAAACTAGGCTTAGTCTCAATGAAAAAGTTCCATAGCTGCAAATTAAGTAAGTATTTGTAATTACAAAAAGACTAAAGGGCCCTCCTTTTTAAATAGTGAACTCTCTTATATTTTTTGTGAAAATTTTTAATAATTTACTCAAAAAGATACGCATAACTTTCTTGGGAGTTCCGTGCTTTTAGAAGAAAAATTTCTATCTAGAATTAATTCCTAACCTATTGGGGATTTTTCATGTCTTCTTTAGGGACAGCCTTGTAAAGAAAAGAGGAACCTTTGTTATTACTAGGCACCTAAAATATCGAATTAACAAACTTATACGAGGCGCTCTATTAATAAAGAAAAAGGCAATATCTTTGCTTGACCTCAGAGGTGTTAAATTCAGTAGCATATCACAAGCTAGGAAAGTAGTTGCCCGGGGAGCGCTGTAAGCAATCCTTTTTTTACAGAAAGTTCTTTAAAATATCTTTATTAGAACGGATAACTGGGACTCACTCTACCATAAAGTATACAAGTACTTTCTACTCTGAATTTATCATATTGACGGGCTATCTTGATTGCAAGGTGTTCAATTAAGTCCCTTTTTGTTCAAAATTCTTTTTTGTAAGCTTAAATCCGGGTTTGGGGACTCCTATTAATATAAGGAAGGTCATATAAAAAGAGCCTGAGCTATAGGTATTGGATCCCACTTAAGCTCTTTAAATTAAAGAAGCCCCCTACTAAGTTAGTCTATTTTCAGCTTCCTACGCTATCGCTTCAGTCGGGAATAGAGAGACTAGCTTTTTTCTCCTAAGCACTATACTCACTACTGATAAAGACTATAGGTATTCTCGCTTAAAGAACTCAAGGAACAAGTACTATATCTGTTTATGTTGATGAACTCTTTCCTTAACTACAATAAGACAGTAAGTACAATACATTCCCTCTCCTCTCTCGCGCGCGCACACGTACATAACTTATATGGCAGTTGATTGAAAGCAAGGAGTCTTCTAAGTGTTAGTGGGTCTTCCTTTGTTTCCAATTCTAGATAATAAAGGCAAGGAGGAGTCTAAGTCTACTAAACTGCTGGTTGACACCCTTGGGTAAGGGGCATCGTTTTTTGATCAGAGATTTGTCTTTCTCTCTTTTAAGTATACTTGGTTCAAGTCTAAAATGGGGTGGGAACCGGGGCTTATTGAATACTCTTGGTTTTTTAATTCCTTTATGATGCAGAAAGGAAATCCTGTTGACGTATAAAAAGCATTAGCTTATATAGTCGGTCACTAGTGAGCTTTCCCGACTTAACCCCCAGGTTTTTGTAGTAAATTAAAAACTTGGAAAATCTTGCGGTTTTATATATAACAACACTATAGGGCTCATACGGCTCCTGTTTCTATTCTTGAATCCTAGTCTTAAGCCGAAACTCTTGTTCGAAATAGTGAGCTCTAGAAAACCCCAGGTCGGGAATATACTATAAAGGGTACCTTTACGTGCTATGTTTATTCTACCTTTTCCGGAAACCTTTAACTACCGGCGTGCGTAATTTCTATAGTTCAGGAGCTCCCAGTTCGTAACTTTTTAAGGTTACCCTGCCGTTAAGGGGAATATAGGTATAAAAGATCGGGAAGCCTTCTTGTCTTTTGTGAAACAAAGTGTAGAACAGGAGGAGTGAGGTATTGTAAATAGGATTTTGAATTTGCGGGTATACTTCTGCTATTAGAGGCTCCTATTTAAGATTATCTGCATTAAGAACCCCCCGCTTACTTTCTACAAGTAGGGTCCATTCTAATAGATTAAGAGAGTACTTATGCGCGATCCTCCCTATTCCCAAGGAATTGGAATAAAGCTAAAGAGCGGATGCGGATCAGGTAAATACACGAAGAATTCTCAAGCCTTAAGTAGAGTATAGCTTTTGTTAATATAGTAAGAGGGATTAAACCTAAAAAGTACTATTCAAAGATATATTCTACTAAAAATGAAGTTTTACTGTGAAAAAGAGTTTCCTTCAGTACTCTTTATATGAGTATGAAATTTTAGGAGTCAATAGCATTTATTAAGAATTTAGCAGAGCAAATGGATTACCTTACTACGCGAATGCCCCGAGGCCCTGGAGTGTCCCTTCATATCTAACGGGACTTTTTCCTGCACTAAACTTCATACGCTTAGAGTCAAAACCCTAAATATTAGACTTCTTAAGCTACTCTACTCGCATATGGTATTAGAAAAGCAGAGCTGTTACTCTATTAAAACGTAATTAGGAGCCAACCCATGTAAAGCTGCTGAACTAGCTCCCGGACAAGGACTACTCCCTTAAGTTTAGTATTAACATCCAGGGAAAAGTATATACATTAAGTAAGGGGTCTCAGGGCTAAGGGTTGTAAGCTAAAAAAAATAACGAGACTCTTATTTCTGGCTTTTGAGACCCTTGTATTAATTAAGAAAGGTAGGGGTTTCTAGTTACAGTAAAATAAAGAGGGATTAGGATTTCGGTTTATACAAGAAAATGTAAGGGATTCGTTACCCGGATTCTCAGTTAGTCATTTTCTTCCAGATTTTGTGCTGTTATGTTTAGCAGAGGTTTTATAATCTTTATTTTAAGTGAGTAATGATTTACAAGGAATTCAAGTAAATAAGTAAATCTGAGGCCTAAACATGGGTCTATAATCTAGTAAGGTAAGTATAGTAAATACCAACTCTATACTAAAGGGGTCCCTTAAGAGACCTCTAAACTGATAATAAATATTGTATATAAGAATCCTGGCTTTCTTTGCTTTAACCTTTTCGTGAGTATTGGAAATTTTTGGAAAAGGCATAACTAGTAGCCTTCTCTGAGGTTTATAAGTTTTAGCAACTATTAAAAAAGCAAATCTTTGTTTCTAGGTTTCTTATTCCGGATAGTGTAAAGTCATAAGAGTATAAAAAAGCTAAAAAGGGATTCCTTTACGGAAAAAGTATGAAGTATGTTACAGAATAAGAGTCAGACTCAAGCTAGAAGTATTATCAAGATAGGGAGTAAGTTACAGAATGCAAGCACAGCTCTGAGGATTAAGCTAGGTATGAAAGTAAGTCCGTAAGGGTTTTTTGTGTATAACATAAGTAGTAGTTTTGTATTATACTCTCTTAAATATCCCTTCTTCGCTGCGCTGCAGTCAGGTAGAACAACTATTCTATGTACTACAAGGTCTGTATCCTCTCTGGTAGCATTAACTCCAAAGAGCAATAACCTTAAAAAGAAGAGAACACCTACAACTAAACTTCAAACTTTAGGGCATACTGCAGGTATTACTTTGAAAAACAAGAGCGTCTACATAGTATATTTGTATATTTAAAGGGTACTCACATCGGAGATTTGGTAATTTATATGGCTAAAGTTATTCTGAGCCAGACACCTAACTATAGGAGCTCCTAGGTCTTAATCCTGGTAAGTTAGTTTCCCTTTTCACGGAGATGGGGCAAGGGTATGCTATTCAATGGGTTGCGCCGGATTGTCATTATACTTTTTTGTACCCTTTCAAATCAATATCTAAGTTCCAAGACTTCGCTTATATCTCTAGTTCCCTTTTACTAGAATTCTCTGTAAATTAAAAGTTTATAGCTTCTACCACCCTATAAATCTCCTTTTAAAAACCCGTTTGGAAGTCAAAACTAATAATACTAGAACTTTTAAGAGTTCAGGTTACTGTATAGATACTACCCCACTTAGATAACAATAAGAAAAAGGGCGTACTGGTTTATGCTATTTCTCTAGACCTTTCCGGATTTACTTTATCACAGTAAAAAACTTTTAAAGAGTTCCTCTCTTCATTTGGAGTCCTAAGAAAAGCTTCGTGTTGCCTAGTGTACTCCGTATTTAGTAACAAAATTCTAAAAAACTTAGGAGGAAAGATTTCAATTTTTTTAAGTATAGAAAGTCACAAGTAGCTGTATTAGGGACGCTTTCGTTCACAAGATAATATTTTATACCTACCCGTATTTCTAGCACTTTCCGACCAAGAGCTATGCCCGAAAAAGGCTCCCGTTTTGCGGAACTAAACCCTTTTTTCTATGATTTCAAATTCCCTTACACTTTTCTATATTCCGAATTGTTAGAGCAGCCAGGAGATAGAAGATTTTCTGTTTACCCTGCGTTTTTATATGAGTCTTAACCTTTCGAAAATGCCTTATCAAACCCTTTTTGTGCCCCTACCTAAGGGAAACTCCCAACCTTTTTTCTATAACTTCCCGATAAGACTCACCTTGAAAAGGAATTCTTATACTAATAACCTATCTTATCTTCGATACCTTTATCTTTAGATTTTAGAAAAATCTCGGTAGTATACATATTAAATCTCTTGAATTCAGGGTATTTGCTTAGTTATGGAGTAGAAGTTAATAATATATAATATAAGTTAAGTATAAGGTATAAATATTCTTTTTCAAGGGCAGTAGCTTCTAGTTGAGAAACTCCTTCAAGGTCAAGTAGTTACAAAGATTTAAAATAAAGTTCCTTTTTTCTTTCCCTCTACCATGGGTAAGCTTTTTTTTATGAGTAACTGCATCCTTTTTTTACAGCTCTAAAAAGGAGCTTTTGTTAAGCAAACTTATACTTTATAAAGAAATCCAGTCAAACAGATAACTAAACTGACACATAAATAGCAAACCCCGGATTTTTCTAAAGTTCTACACCTGTTATTTATGGTAACGTAACCCTTAAATAAATCCTTTATTTTACACACTGGATAATCTTGTCTAAGAAAAGATCGCTTAACTACATTCTATTTAATATTTAATTAGTAGCACAAGAGTCAGCGTGGGTGAAAAGTGCTCAAACTAAGTACTCATTAAGGATATATTCCTTTTGTTGCAAGACTTTCTCGTAAAAATGTTGTAACAGATTTTTGACTTTTGCTTCTTGTTAGGTTAGGAAGAGATCCTAATTTCAGTTTAGTAAGGTCGATCCGATTAAGACAGTGAAGAATACAAGAATTTTCTATAAATGAAAGATTTTATATAGGGATTTCCTAAATCTCAGTAACTAAAGTCTTAATTAGAGAGCAACCCTGGGGTCGAAACTTTTTTAGAATTACTTTTAAATCACAAAAAGAGCCAAGAACTGTAGGTTCAAATCCAGCGGAAGCTTTGAGTTTTATTATTCTTGATAATAAAGGGGATCTCGCCCTTCCTTAGAATTAAGAAAGAAAGTAATAAAATTTGTAAAGATATATTTTAGTACCCTTTTTAGCGGAAAAGCGCGGGCATTAAAGCGAGGTTTTCGTGTCTGGAGTGTATAAATTTTTACTATATACAACTAGTAAAGTGAAGGAATTTCCCATATATTATAAAGTTTAAGGTGTGTGTCTAGACCCCCTGTAAACACTTCTGAAAAAGCTCTACTTTCGCGCATTTTGTACTTCAATAAAGATGAGTTTGACTTTAAAGTAAGTCTATAAAATACAAGAGTAGGAATGCCAGAGTTGCTCCTGCTCGTATTAGCGGAGTTGACTTGTAAAAAATTTTATTCCCCCTTTCTGGGCGGTTCGGAAGGAGCTACTAAAACGATAGCACAAAGAATTGCATGATTCCGCTCTATAACGTACAAGGACTTCAAAAACTCCTACTAAGCAGGTTCAGGACTTATTAGAAAGTTATTTTAAACTATTAGGGGATTCTTTTTAGTAAAGTCTACATCATGGGTTTCTCAGGGCATGTAGTATAGGTTCTATTTCTGTTATAGATAAATCCCTAAATTCCAGCGGTAAGACACCTTACTGGACTTCCTTTTAATAGTTATCTTTATTGGAGTGGAGGGATGTAGCTGACCGAGTCTAAGCCCTATTATCGAAGTTATACAGCAAGAGGGGTGTAAAATATTAAACTCAAGCGTACCTTTAAAAGCCTGCGAATTCTCCCTTTGGAAGTAAGGGAATCCTAATAATTTATGAAGAAATCTTGCTTACCCGAAGCTGGGGTTTTTCTCTAAAAATAGGTCCTAAATTCATTTTTAACAGATTGTGCTATCTGCCCATAACCCCGTTATATAACCCTAAACTCTAAAATCGGAATTGCTTGAACTCCAGGAGTTTCGAATGGATCTAGGCTAAACCTTTAATTTATAAGGATTTTCTTCCCTATAATCAGAGGATAAGTCCTCCAAATAGAAAATAAAGCAAGGAAAGCTTTTGATGTTGGGGATATAAGGTATATAGATGTACTCATAATTACTCAATACTTTGATCTAGTCTTGACAATCTTCTTTTTTAGAACAGCAACACTCCGTGGATAAAACTTACACAATATAATTATAATATAGATACCTCTCACTTTAATATCTTATACACGAAAAAAGGGCGTATATATAACGGGTAAAACTATCTTTTCCTTTATCTTAAAAAGTATATACAGGTACCCTAGAAAAGTTTTAACTACTCACGTTTTACTCGTTCTTTAGTCAAGGAGTTTATACCCAACTATCCATTCAAACCGAATCCCAGGATCTTTGTTTGGTCAATCTGTTCCACTTGCTGAGAGTTTCAAAGTAGACTTCTATTGAAACCTTCTTAAATAAAATTTAGAATAACGACTTTGCGATATTATAGTTACTTTTCTATTTTTATTAACTGGATTATAGACATACTTTTTGTACCCTTTGATATTCAATTTGCCTCCTAGCTTATAAGTCCAAGGATTTTTTAGTATCTTGATGAAGGTTACCTATTTGTAATGAAGGTGGACTTTCAACGGCCAAAATATCCCAGTATAAATATGTGTCTAAAGGAATGTGGCATTTACAGAGGTAAAGCACTTATAGATCCAATACAGAGTTACAGGCTTACAGAAGAACTCAACCAACAAGGCTAAGGTTCTAATTCTAAAGGGAAGCTGCTCTCTTGCTTTAAGTCATGCTAGGATCCAATCCCTGTAAATAAAGGAATTCTAAACCAAGGGGCTGAGGTATATAATTCTAAAGTGGTGTAAAATCCAATATTGCATAAGAGGAGTCTTAACAGGCAAAGGCATTCAGCTGGATAATTTCGAGATTGTTTGTTAGGTTTTATCTGGATTAGTTAATTCTTTAAGGAAAGTTCTTAGCTATAAAAGTAGTTGGGCTAGAGTCCAAGTAATTTACCTTTTCTGTTCTGGGAAGTGAAAGTTTCCTTTAGATTGCCAGTCTTCAAAGTGTAAGGATGTTTTATCAAGATACTATAATCTATAATATGCCCTTAACCTTCCACCGTAAACTTCGGGCGGTAATAGAGATTCCAGGATGTACTTACAAGGTTCTTATCCACCATTTCGATAAGCTACAAGAAGTAGAGGAATTCACCATACTTAACTACAGTGTATTCTAGTAATCCACTAACTACAAAAGCTTATAAGTCCCTGGTACAAGTATCTATTTTCTTTAAATCTCTCTGCTCTATAGTTTTGCGGGAAACAATTAAGTCACACAGAAAGTTATGAATAAGTGAAGTCCTAAGAATAAGATTGGGCACTTTCCTATGCTATGTATTTAGAGACCGGTTCTGCTGAGGAGTTTGAGTCTGTTTTGGGTTAGCTATAAGCAATATTGTAAGTAGATATATTCATCATACTATCATGATGACCAAGGTTACTCGGTAAGATGGATTAATTCATTATCTTCTAAATTACTAACCACCTATATGATAAAGGCATATAACTAGAGGGATTCTCCTTAAAAGAGTAACTACTGAGTTCCTGGTCACTCTCCAGTATCTCTAGGAAAGCTGCTAACTAATATAAACTGGAAGTAAGCTCATTGGCAGGTTGACGGGTTGCTATGTTTTCCAGCGTACGCCCTGTAGAATCTTAATTAAGGATGCTGTGGGGCTATAATGGTATAAAGGGTTGCCAGTTCCTTTGGGTAATTAAAGATGTTACGAATAAAACTAGAGAAGTTGCGTAAGTCAGTTTCCAGGTTTGAGGTTTTGCAATTCCCGGATAAGGGTTTTAGAGAGTTTCAAAAGAATATTTTCTAAAGAGCCCTAATTTCCAGTAAGTACATTCCATAATAGCAGGACCAACTTCTTTAGATAGAACCCAACCTAACTAGAAATCTGATCGAGGAACTTACAGGAACCTGCCAGTTTATGAATGTACTCTTTGTGACACAGCGCCAGCAGGAACCTAATCTAACAACTTTGGTATTTTCCATCTTGAGCTAACTATCAATCCTCTGCTTGTACAGGAAACACATGCAGAACTAAATCCTATAAATCCACTTGATCTTACTCTTTGGAAGCTGTGCTCTTTGGGCTGTGCTCTTTGGAATGTAGGCCAAAGCAGTTGCTGCTAGATACCTATTGGTCGAGAGTATATATTCCTTTGAGTTGAGATAGTTTAGGAACTCTATTAATTTCTAGAAATAGAATCGGGTTTCTGTGATCTTGAACTCCTTTATTTCCCAAAATAGTTTAAGTTACCCCTTATCCCTTTTACAGGAACTTCCTTTATAAGAGATTCTTAGTCTCTTTGACATTAGCAAAAACAATAACCCGGTCCATCATAAGCATACTCAAGAATACAACCCTCGCTAGCAAACTAAACTTCTTTACAGGAAACAAAAGACATAAACTTTCTAAGTAAAGTGAATATTCTTTAGAGAAGTCTAGTTGTTATGGCTTCTAAGAATGTGTAAAGGTTTTCTTTCGAGTCCCTTTTGTATTTGTAGATGAGCAAGTTTAAGACAGAGCACAAGGAATGTGTTTCCAGTAATATAGAGATGCTTTTAAGGAATATAACATCATTTGTATTTTTTAGTTGCTTTTAGTATCCGGATATTAAGGCTTAGGAATTCTTAATTAACAGAGGTTATCAACAAATCCCAACTCCTTTTCCTTACATTGAAATGTGCTTCTTTCTTATTAACAAGGATTAAAGAATTTGAAAGGAAATTCCACATTTTATGAGTTAAATAAAAGAGCTTACTTAACTTAAGAGAGGATAAAAGACATTAAGCTCCTAATTACTATTTATGTTACTATCTTTCTTTTAAGTAAGACTTTTTAAAACTAACTAATTAAGAGTAATATAGTAAGACAATAGCAGGGAACACCAAGCTGCAACGGCAGTACAGCTCCTAACTAAGGAGGGCTCTCTCACATAAGTCTAATTCAGGGTATCTAAAGCGATTCTAGATTCTAGAGTGCTATTCCGATCTAAGCAGGAGTTTCAATTCTAATGTTTATGAAGGACCTGGTTATTGTCTTGAGGGAATTACTTTAGGAGTTTAAGAGTATTCTTGACCTAAGATAGTTATAGACTCTCTGATCTCTCATAAACCAGATACCTTTATTAGGCTCTCTAGCTAAGTACACTAGCTAGGGTTTCATTAAGTTTGGTATAGACAGACTGTTTCCTTTAGTGGACACTAGAGACTTTCCTTTGCTTTCGTGTTCGTATTCTTTCTAAGCGGACCTAGTTCTAAGCAGATCTACGAAATAAGTTGGTAAATTTTTAGCTTTATATCCACAAAAATGGAAGTTGTACCCCTCTAAATCTGGCTTTTTAGGATACTAAATTTTTGGTAGTCTATATACAAGAATATGCTTTCGCTTTATGACAACCGAGGGGGTTGTGTACCTCATAGTAGGGGATTCCTATGAAAAGAAATGGTATACCATATGAGCGGGACTCCGGGGCTTTCCTGTGTTAAATAGCTTTTACGTAGAACATCTCAGGAAGATTTTAAAGGAAATTTTCTTAGTATATCAAGGTCCGGTAAATACCTAAAAGCAGGAACTTCAAAAGACTACGGTATCCTTGGATTAACCCCAAACTTCTACCCCAACAGGAGCTTTGATTTTTTTGCTTATTTTCTACATTGTTTAGAGTGCCTAAACCCTAGATAACCCTATACATCTTGTCTTAGGTTACTCGTGTCGTACCAACGATTTTTCTATTATTCTAAAAATTTAGTAACTTTCTACTTTTAGGCGGGCTCAGTACGGAAATTTATAATAAATTCCTTATAAATAGTAAAGTAATAATCAAAAGATACCCATTCTCTTGTTAAACTGTATTGAAATCTGGTCTTAATTTCATTACCTATACTTAACTTATAATAGTTTTTTCTTACACCTACACCCTTTGTAATTTTTCTTTGAAAGAACATATAACGTACTCCGACTTTCCATTAGAAGGATAGGGATACCCACGTATCACATACATAAGGTTTTCGTTGAATAATAGACATATACGAAATAAGTGCCTTACAAGAGTCTATTTCTCAAAAAAGGCTTGTGTATAACATACAAGTTCGTTGTTTTATTGACATGAGTTCAAGTTTATGCTAAAATTTGAAGGGGTTTCCTAATAAAAAAGAAAAATGTTCTGAATCTATCTAATTCTATCTAAGTAAGTTTTTTTAGTAAGCTATTACAGATTAATATAGAAGCAGTTTAGTCCTTTTGGAAATAACAGGGTCATAAGACTATTAAATATTTCTAGAAGTCAAAGCAATCCTTGCTTTTTAGCTGTGTAGCAGTAAAGTCAACGCCCAGCAAGCCCCTTTACGAGAAACAGTTAGTAGTAAGTAGTCCTGGCAAAAAAGATTTTGCATAGCAGATAGGCTTTTAAAGAGCTTTAGTCTATAAACGCGGTTTCGCTGTAACTAGCAAAGAAAAGGAACTTGGTGTATATTTGAACACTATTCTAGTACAATGGATGTAATGCTATCTCAGACTTAAAAGGTTAAAAAAAGAGTGCCACAAGGAAGTGTCCTTTCAAATTAACAGCAAGCTCGTAAAGAAATTAAAGATTCCCTGGATTTTACCATAAAATTTGTTGAGTAGAGCAAAAGGCTTCCTTGAGAAGTCCATACTTAGAAAACGCATACCAAGAATACTCGAGTTTTCAGTTGAATTTTTTTAGACTAAACCTTGAAGAAATATCTGTATTAAATCATTAATAAAGGTTACTCCTAACTCTGTGGTCGGGTCCCTCCACTAAAAAGCTAAGCATCCTTATTTAAATTCACAACTGAATTTGACTTTCTCGATGCTCTTTTCAAAGTAATCATTCCAATCAAGCAGTTCTGTAGTGGGTGGTGAGATCCCGGACAAATTTCTTTTGCTTCAAACAAAATTGTTATAAACACAGCACTCGGACCGTAAGAGTAATAATATAAGTACTGCGTACATTTATAAAAGGGTTATTCAAGGGGCGAACTTATCATATCAAAGGAGTTTATGTAGGCGGGGGCTATGCTATATGACAAAGGCATAAAAAAGCTATAGGGTGTGCCATTAGAATGATAATTAAGTCGATCGAAATTTTACATGAAGTAGCTCGGAAGCCTGCTTAACTTTAAAGATTTTACATTCATAAAGCCATACCCGTTATAAAATAAAAAAGGGGAACCTTGTTTTGTCTAGATTATTACTAAGATTTTTTCTTGGGCATAAATAGAATAAACTAAAGAAGCCCTTTTCATAAGGACTTAAGGAAGGGAATTTCTTGTTGTATTTTTGTAAATTCTTTATAGCTGCTTTGTTATGACCCCCTTTTTTTAAGCACTTCGTTGTAAACTTATGCGTTTTTCTTCAATTCCATCCTATCTGACCTATATCTTTATTTGTAATTTGTAACGTAAGGCTAAGCCAGGAATCCAGAGGAGGCAGTTGCGGTTTGAGTTATATAGACAAGATACGGATACCCTGAAATGAAAGTCTTAACAGGGAAGTAAGGAATTTCCCCTTTTGGGTTGTCTACACGGGTACGCCAAGGAAGTGTCTTATATCTTTTATAAGTAGTACTAGAGATTAATTATAGAATGGAAACTTGGCCTTAAGAGGTTTTTACTATTTATATCATAAACTGCAACCTGGGATCGGGTCAAGTGCAGAAATACCCTTTTTACTATACTACGCGTCTTCATTTTTAAGTTTTTAGTAATTCAAGAGTCTTTTGAATACGACCTTGTTTTATCCTTTATGAGTAAGAGAATATCTCCATCAAAGCAAACCCACCCGTACTCTGCACTATACTATAGCTCTAAATAAAGAGATTTTTGACTTTATCTCTAAGGGAACTTTTGTCGAACCCGGTATTAGTAGGATTTTCCTATATCGCTATTTGTCATTACAGGTATCCTTTTTTGAGATGGTATTACTTTCTCATTGTCCTAGGCGAGGCTCTTTTTATTCTAAATTTTGCAGGTATTACTCGCCTTGTTATTTAGTATATATCAAGTCGAAAAGTTTGCTGTGGGACTCTTTCTAATAGAACTTAATACCCGTATTGAAGCCACTTGCTAAAGAATTCTTTAGAAGCTATACACTTGAAACCCCTAATCTGCAATGCGATAACAAATTCAACTCGACTTAGGAATAGCTAAAAACCCTAGTTACCGAATCCTACAACCCTCCTTATTGTTCGAAGCAACGTTGAGTATTCGTCTATAAGTTCCAGTCGTTTGAAACTATGTTTACCCCCTTGTCACTTGGCAGAAAACAAATTTTTATTGAGACCTTTGAACGGAGCCTCCGTATAAAAGCGAAAGGGTACTTTAAGAGGTGTATATTTAGTTAACTATTTAAAGCAAGCCGATGCCCGGTAACTCAAATTGCATTTGAAAGAAAAGTCAGGGGTTCGAGTAAGGATTTCCGGTTTAATAACTAGACCCTAGCTTAAATAAAAAAAGCATTCAACTAAAAGTAGTATTTCCAGATATAGAGTACGATTCTTTTATTCAATTTGGTAACTCTGTATAATCCTATATTTTATTGACAAAGTCAAACTAAAAGAACTTAGGAAAACCCTCTTAAAAAGGTTATCTGCCCCTACCCGGGGGAGTCAACCAAAAGTCTACTTTATTTGTGCAGACTCAAGGACCTCTTTGAACCTCCAGAAAGCTTTTGAAAAACATTAAGTAAATAGGAAGAAAAAGATAGGGGGAGACTTGCAAATAGATAGGAGCACTGAACTACTTATGAGTCGAACTAGAACGAATAGAATAATGAAATCGCGTCCACAAAGTATACATAGCAGAATAAAGTATACGAATGAAAGATCGAACTTTGACCCAGGAACTGAAATAGACCTTTTGAGTGCTAATTGGGCTACGATTCCTCGTTTGTACAGATCTGAACTAAGGCAACCCCTCTAGACTTTCGTACGTGGGATATCTTCCCAAATTTATAGGACTCCTTCCTAACGGAGCTTTTAGAGTTATAACCTACGCCATCTGATTCAAAGCAGTCGCGCCCAGTTTTTAGTAAGCAGTATTCCTGTAAAAGAGGTCTCTGCCAAAGACCCAAATTCACCCACAAGCCTACAGAAACTCGTCAAAAAGTGAAGGTTTATTTAGAGCTATTTATTAAGCGATTTTTTCCTACTCATTAACAAGGGAATTCTTATTCTTATTGTTTATAGGTCTCTTGAGATAGGAAGGGTATAAAGAAGTCCCTAACTAACCTTCTTTATAGATCTGGAACTGAAGAAAAAGGAATTCCTTTACACTTTTTGATATTTCCTTGTGACTTACTACTTCTTAAACCCGAAAATAGGAAACGGGAAACCTTAGATCTTAATTAGGGGTTGAGGTGTGAAAGCAGACCTTCTCCTTCAGTTATTAGTATTCCCTCATTTTGACTTATTATCTATAATTGCAAACCGGAAATCATAGGAACACGAGAGGCAAGCCTTACTTTATTGACTACAACTAAAAAAGACAATACGCGGGTTCTAATCCCATACCTATACAAGCAAGCTTGCCTAAACTATTCTGAGAAATCCAAAGAAAGGGACTCCTTCTTTATTCTTTATTATGAAAGAAAATTCCCTCTAATTATAGAGGACCGTTAATGCCAGACGAGGCGGAATCTTAGGTGCTTCACTTACTTCTTAAATTCTGGAGGTAGAGATGCCAGATTCCTAGCTTTAGCCCTAGTTTAGAGAACTTCACATGCAACTCATTCATAGTTTCAATTCTACTTTATATAAGGGTTCCCGTAAAGCTGAATATCTCGACAGGGGCCTCGCTCGCTTACACTTAACGTGTTACCTTACCAAAAAGAAAAAGGATCTACTAAGTATACCTGTACCGGGATAATAGGATCCTTTTACTTAACAAGTATATCCATTCTACGGAGTCTAAAAAGCGATACACAGCACAAGTACCCCTTTTCTCTTTAAGACTAAGCGCTCGCGGGATTTTTCCTTCGTTTTAGCTAAAAGTTCCCTGCTTACTGAGTCAAAACTAGATCTGTTATGATAAATAGTTGCTTGTAACTTATCGGGATAGAAATAAAAGCCTCAAAACGGGCTACTCTATGGCAATAAAACTGGGTAAAGGAACTCGTAGGCTAAAAGGGAAAAGGGGATTCCCTATATTTTACAAAATTTTTAATCAAGGAGAACCGCGTACATAACTTCGAGACTTGCTTGTTTAGCCCCGAGTGGGCCTCTATTCCAATTTCAACTCTATTTTCTTTAGCTCTGGTAGCTAGGTGGCAACACATACAAAGGAGAGTACCTCCTGTGTCTGCTAAAGCTTTCCTTTTAGTGCTAAGCTGGGTAATTTCAACGAAAAAACTACGGCAGCTGTACGCAAAGTTAAGGAAATCAAGACTAGACGAAAAAATATGCGTATATAGTGTCTTAAACCCCCCTATAACCTATAGTAAACTGTGGGAGAACCTGAAAATGAAGTATTAGAGCGAAATAATCATTTAGGAAAGACCTGTGGTTCAAGTCCGGCGACCCTCTATAATATTGGCTATTGATCAAGCGGCTCCTTAAGCAAATAACTAAGTCTAAGAGGAGCTATAAAAAAAGTTTCTAGGAGCAAGTCCTCGCTGGGTCTAATGAAAAAGTATGATAACTCCTTTATTGGTGTGATAGTTGGGGTATAAAATACGTTTGCTTAAAATCAAACCTTATTCTTGGTAAAAGTACCCTGTCAAAGACTTCTAAATAGTAGTAAATAACAAGTTCAGCAGAAACTGCTAAGTATCCGATAACTCGAAAAAGGCAGTATATGCTGCCAACTCAATAGTGGCGGGGTATAAGGAATAACTTTGGTGTAAAATTCCTTTTGATACGGTAAGGGCACTCCTTTCTAAAGTTACAGTCAAGGGTATAAAACCAAAAAAGGGAGGTACTTCAACTCCTGATAGCTTATAGAAAGTTCATTTTACTGTTTACAAAGGAAACGCCAGACCCTCTCTTAAAGCTTACTAAAAAAACCTTTCGAAATATAAGGTAAAGATATTCTGGCCTTGAAATAGACATCTCTACCACAACCCCCTTTCCCGGAAGTAGTTATTACTTTATAAAGGGAGTCTATGCCTATAACTCGTGTCTAGAGCACCTCAGGTTTTTCCCTTCTAAAATTTCCTTTCTCTATTTCTAATTTTATCCGAGTACGGAAGCTCCAAACGATCTATCACTTCACTTCATTTTTCAGATATTACAAAAGAAAGATTAAACTATCTCTTTCTAGTAAGGGAGCTTTTCTTACTTAAAGAAAGATGCGGGCAAGGATACTCTTTTACTAATTATAAGTAGTATATGTTACTTAATTGGGTTACTCTCTAGGAGGGGTAGGTCACGTGTTTTCCTTTGCATAAGAATGCACGCTCCCACAAAAAGAAAAAGAAGGGGTTTTGATAATAGTCCGGATTCTTTTGCGGGGTTTCCGCCTTAGTTAGAATTCTCCTATATAGGGATATTCAGCATAAGTCTAAAGCAAAAGTTAACATCTAATAAAATTGTAATTCAGGTTTTTATAAATTAGCTTATGGACTCTATATAGTTAACTCTGCAGGGGCTTCCACTAAAGGGGTGTGCGATAGTATATCCAGGTCTATAACAGGGTAACAAATTCTTTTTCTGGCTCAAGGAGGGCAAGAGAAATAAAAAGAAATGACAAAAGGTATTATATATCATATATAATAGGGGTGTTGTATGAACGGCATACTAAAGGGGATAGACTTCCTTAAAACGGACCAATCCTATATATACGCCAAATCTCAAAGCACAGGCTTAATTAAGAAGAAGTAACCCCTAATTTAGTACTAACCAAAAATCAAGGGATACCTCTACTATAATGAGAAGTTAGTCATTAGAGTGCCCTTTTGTATTAGTTTATAAGGGCCCCTTAAGGATACTATCAAAATCGTAGTTGAATCCCCACCCTTTGAGGCCAGGCTTTACTCTCTTCTACCTCTTTAGAAAAAGTTATGTTAATTAAGTTTTTGCAGCTTGCTTTGTACAACTAAATCTTATTTTATATTTATCCGCTATGGGTTTTAATTATACAAGGAATTTCCGTGTTCCAAAAAGGAGCCTTTAAAGTTCTAAAGGATATAAGGGTTTTTTCTACTACAGCTTCAAATGTTATACATAACCAAAAATCTTCCTACTTTTTCGTAAGCGCCAAATACCTGTTATCTTTTCTATAATTCTGCTAAGATTACTGTATTGTCTTGGAAGTTAAAGGAATTCTGTTAAAAACTTTGACTTTGTTGTTCAGCGCAAATAAGTACTTTCTAGTCTAGAAGGACGAATAGCTCAAAAGCAGGCGGTCAAGCTGAATACAATACTTTAAGTGCTAAAAGTATTTGAGCTTTGGCATATATATTTGACTTCTTTTTGATTTACAAAAGATTTCGAAACTCTTGATATAATACATGTACCGGAATTCCTTACGTCTTGAGTCAATGGGGCTATTCAGCTAATAAATCTGGTATTTTACTGCTTAGATATATTTAAGAAAAGTTTCAAAACTCTATTTTGGTGTATAATTTAAAGAGTAATTCAAAAAGGAGCATTCTAGGTATAAAACTTTCGGGTCTTGATCTTCCGGCAAGTTCTCCTTTATGTTGTGTTATTGGGATTTAACGAGTAAGGTTCAAAATAGGTTATCTATTCTAATCTAAAGTATTTACAGTATTTTATAGAAATAGAATGTCATTCAGGACTAGACCCTTGCAAAAGTCTACTGGTTAAGGCGACGGGCTCATATGTATGAAAACTGGAATGAATAAGGGCTCTTAATTAATAGGGATCCACAGTCTTGTTTAACAAGGTAATATGCCCCTTTGCTGTTAGTAGTACCAACTCTCACTTTATTTTAACACTTAATCTTGTATTTCCTTGGCCAAAGCAGTTTAGATTTGGTTTATTTTACAATAGTGAAATAGGTCAGGGTTTGACAAGTCTATATCTATAAGAATATTAAGAATATTTGTGGAATAAGACCAATAACTCCTAAGGGGCCTATTAATTCAATATTCCTTGTCTCTAGAATCTTTCTCAGGGAGAGATCTTAGCAACCTACTCTACTAGGGTTTATCCTTCATTTTTGTTTAAGGTGTACTAGAATTAAGAATTAAAGCTTTTACAAAGTCTTCCTATGACTATGAGGGAGCTTTTATATCTTTATATCCGGGGTCAGGGCCTTTTTATATACTTTCCCGGGTTTTGCTAAAGACAATATAAATGGGGATTTCCCCCTTCATTTGGGTGCTATTATTTAATCTCAATTTCCCAAGCTACCCGCCTATTACTTATAACAAGTCCCGATCTGGAGTACTGGGTCAACTTAAAAAATTTCTCTATATCAAAAGAGAGCTTGCTGCAAGCTCCTTCTAATTAAGAGGTACAAAGAAAAGTAAAATAAGATGTATAATACCTGTAAAACCGAAGTGAAAATCTTCTCAACAGAACTTAATTTAGTTTAACTTCCAAGAAACGGGCCTTAGGAGAACCCAGTAAGCTCAAATATGTTTATTCTTGTTTAATTATTTTGAAGGGTCTCTTAAAATCTAAAATGCGCTTATAAACCCAGTAGAAATAGATACGCCGGAGCTTGGTACTTATACTTTAGTGGACCTACACTAATATCTAATACAGAATGTTCAGAGCCTTTACCTGTGGTTGGTACGAATTCACTTAAAAAGAGACCCGTTTTCAACATTTGATCCGCTTAGCACCTTTTCTTAGGAATACATGGCATCCCTTTTAGCTTTAGCTCTCTCTACAAAATCTTTCTTATGTCTACTAAGTTCTTGCAGATTTATTCTCTATACCTACGATTTAGGGGCCCCTAATATCAGAAAAAGACTCTTCCTTTGTAAAAAGATCCTAAAAAATTTTTTAATACTTTAATTAATTTTTTACTGGCAAAGGTGCAAACTCAACTCTATACTTAAAAGTAATGAGACCCTTTCGATAAAATCTACTTGCTTTAGCCTTTTTAATGGGCAAACCCTGCTTTTGTCTGTATTATATTATCAATTACCTACTTTCTTTGCAGAGGAATTTACCGATCTATACTTTTTCGTAAATCAAACCCTGGGTTATAGGGACTGTAGGGTACTAATTTAATTGCAGACAGGACGAAGTCTAACGAGAATATCCTAATGCAATTGAATATACGCCTAAGGGGCCCCTTCCTTATTTGAGATTCCTTCAGGATAGAGAAAAAGGGGGCTGACTGAAACCGGACTTGCTGTTGCTTAATACTCTTAATACTGTCCATATACTACAATAAGATAAGCTCCTATTTACCGACTCTTCCTTAAAACTCGATAGGATATACTAATTTTCTACACTTCATACCCCGATTCATATATGTATAGAAGACTTTCTATTCAGGAGTATAATAGTTTCCATTGGAAACCCGATAAAAAGTCAAAATAACTACAACTTTTGTATTTAGACTAAGGGGAGATGCTCTCTAAAATCTACACTTAAATTTCCTTTGCTTTGTTTTAAATGTTTCTTGAACCGGTGGACTCGATAATATAGATTAAGCCAAGAGGCATAAACCTCTTGATATGATATGTCTAAATATGCGAAATTCTTTACTACTAGGGTTTATATAGAATCAAAGCTTCCGAGAGTTAAGCATTTGCAGTCTAAGAGACTCGCAGAATTAATTACCAGCTCTTTTTCTCCTACTAAAGTCCCGAGTGGGTCTTTAGGAATAAGTACCCCATACCTTTTTGTGATAACCGCTTTAAAAGATATACTTTTTATGTAACTAGACAATAATAAAATAAAGTTAATTAGTCAGAACAGCTAGGGGGAAGAATTGCTCAGAGTTTAGTATGGTGTTGCTTTTATAGCAGGGTAGGGCATTCTTGATCAAGAATGATGAATGTGTAAATATTGACAGTGAATTTTCTAACCTATCATACATACTTGGGTACTAGCCAGAACCGGGTATTAGAGTTTAATAAAGATAAAGTTAGGATCCTTGTGTGAACTAGAGTTTCTTGATCTCCTGTATTGTTAGTTCTAAAATAGAAAATGGGTTTCTTAATTCTTGCTTTACTGATAAGAAATGTATAAGCAAGGGAAGCCATTATTACTTTATTATGATAAAATATTGAAAGGGGGGCTCCCAGAGGAGTCAAGGGCAGAGGTCAGTCCTAATTTAAGTTCTGGATATTTCATATTGCAAGTTTTGATCCCAGTAGAGTTATACAAGGGGTAAAAAAAGTACTGAGAATCTGATTAACTCCTTTTTAGAAGTAGTCAGTTTCAATAGTAAGTTAAGCCTTTCCCCAGCATTAAAACTAGAAATTCTTAGTATATAGAGTCTTGTTTTGTTTTTCTATTGGAATTTAGAGAGTCCATTTTTGAAAGACTAAAAGTAAGATGCTATTATATACGAGTACCATATAAGCTACAAAAAAACTAATAGTAAAAGAAGCCTTTACTTTAACTTTTTTCCTTAAGCTGGTGACGGACCCCTATACTCTATTGAAGTTTGACAGGACACCCATACCTGTAAACAAAGACAATAAGAACTTAGTTTTTTAAGCTAAGTGGGCTCCATATAGTAGGGCCATCCCCCTTTTATCTGAACTGATCAAGTGGTACTGGATTCAGAGGATTCCGCGCTTTAAAGTCCCATCTTTTTACTATACTAAATAGTAGTATAAAAAGAACCTCTTAATAGGTTTTATGCCAGATAAAACTACTCTAAACCAGGAGAAACTGAGAAAAGTCATTCTATAAATTAAAGTTTGGTTCTAATATCCTTTTACTTTCTGTTTATGATAAAGCTCGCTTCTGATTCTTACGTTTCTAACTAATTACTGTTTCTCCATATAAGTTATGTAGGTTTGAACTTTGGGTACTTCAGTAAATCTTTTTCAAATAATCCATTTTTTGGAATAACTTCCATTTACTTGCCCCTGTTCATAATCATGAGAGGAGGCTAGGTAGCTATAAAATGAAATATTTAAACTAAGTTTTATTTAAAAACACCCGCGTTCTAATTTAAAGCTTATTTTCAAGTTTATAGCATAAAATATGATTACTTAATCTAGGTAACTAAATTAAAAAGATATTTTTCTTGTAATACAGGACTTACACCCATTTTTATCTTATTCGTTTCGTAAATCCCTTAGAAATTAAAACATAGAACTATTCTAAAAAAGGGGTACTTAGGATTCCTTATGCGGGCGTTCTTTATTGCTTGGTAAGTCAAAAAAAAGGAGGGCTCTAAGTCAACGGGTGGGTCCGCCTTAAAAGTTGTGTTTATCTGCTCAAATCGAGAATTGGTCCCTAAAAGGAGTGCCTTCTTTATTAAATAATTGTAAGCTAGCGAAACCCTCGTAGTATTCTCGAGAATTCGCTTCAATTTCTAAAGCTCTGTAGAGTGGATCTTTGTAATGTCCAAAATTAGAGAGGGTTTCCAGCAGTCGTTACAGGAAATATTTAATAAAGTTTAGTTTGATAGGCAAGTGGTTTAAACCGAAAATAAAAACTCTTTGCTATTATCAGTATTATGCGTTACTCCTTGTATTTACGGCATGGGCGCCCGGGGTTCTGCCAAAACATTCTCTAATTAGCGCTTTACGTTGAAGCGGGAACATAAGGCTAAGAGGAAAACCCAACCGGGATCCCTAGAAATCGGACAATTTATTTAGCTTTTAAGAAACTTCACTGAATTAAGGTTAACTTAGACAAAACCCCTCTTTGAAATTGAAGTCTAATTTAAGCTTGGTTTCAGTTATTAATTGCTGTCTAGCTCCTTGATGTTTCGATACAAATTTCGGAGAGATAAAGCCCACAGGTTCTTAAAATCACGAGCTCATAAGCCCCTTGTGGAATTTCCCAATATTTATGAAAAGTCGATACAGGGCTCTACTTCTCCGAATAATAACTTGCGCTCGACACCAAATCTTTACAAAGTAGCAACTTTAATTCACTCATTAAAGTAATTAAGGGACCCTTAAGTCGGGATCTTCTTACATCTCGGGTCCTCTTTTTAGGATTCGCTTTAATGTCTTAAACCACTTAGCGGCACTCCTTCCAAATTATAGGGGCAAGTTTAAATCTTAGTACTAGGGAAGTCAAATAAAGACAGAGCCCTCCGTGGGTTCGAAACGCGATGACATATACATATAAATTTACTAGAAAGAAACTGGGTGAATTATCTTATCTTAATTAAACTCATTTTTGTAAGAGGATCCTCCAAGAGTCACAAAAGGTTTCAGAGCTCCTATCCCGGATACTGCATTACATTAAAAGGGGCCTATATAATAGACCCAGACTTGAACCTTTGACCTCGAGCCTTTATTTATATAGAAGTTTTTTTCTACTTTATACCAGAAAACCCAATACCTAAGCTGGGTGCCCCCTTTACTTCAAGAGTTCGCCAAGGTCAAAACGGGGAGTCTAGTAAAGTGAGTCCTGTTGGTTCAAAACCTTACGAAATTCATCCTGGGATTTTCTCCTAAAATTTCTTTTTTTTTTCAAGAATAGCCCGCTTTTTAGTTAGAATACAAGAAAAATACTAAATGTTAATTATACTTGCTTGCAATTAATTTGAAAACGCATTATAAGGCCCTTTTTCTTTCTAAAAAAAACTCACCCTTAAGGTTGCTCCTGTATGATTTCTTTTTTGTAAATTCAATGCAATCTTTTAACTAAGTCCCGCCCTTAATTTGGAGTCTCTTGGTAAGGAATTCCTGTTAGCCTTGTATTTTGTGACTAAAAGTCAGCAAATTGATCTATTTATAAGATCTCCTGTGGGGCTACTTTAGAGCTCAAATAAATTGTCTAAACCTTTCTCTAATAAACTATGCGAGCTATGAGTTCACTAGATTCTTTATATTGTAGGAGGAGATACAGAGTCAAGGAACGCATTAATGACCTAATTTTTGACAAAAAGCTTCTCTTAAGTGCAGTGTATAAGGCTCATCAAAGAATTAACCCTTTATTTATTATAAAGAATTATTAAGAAAAGAAAGATTTGGGGATTTAAAGGTGCCAGATAATTTCTTTTTGAGTTTACCACGGTTCCTTTTATTTTGCTAAAGCTTAACGAAAGAATCTTTAGGAACTACCCAGTCCATCGAATTTAAGGAAAGTACAACTTGCGCTGAGAATAAAGACTAAACATCGGAGCTCACCGGAAGCTTTACTCAATACATAAATATGCCAAGCATAGGTCGTTCACTACGTAACGTAAGAGTCCTAGACATAAAATCAAGAATAGTAACTGCTAATCGAAGATAATGAAAAAGTAGTAAACGGGTAACTACGAGGAATTTTCACAGAGCAAATTAGTTCTACGATCGGGTTCGAACCTACAACATTAAAGTTGAAAGGCCTCGCCCTATCCTTTTAACGTAAATTCATGGAAAAAGGAAAAAACTCTTGCTTTCTCGGATCTTATAAACGAAAGAGGGGCCTTAAGAAGTTTTCTACTCGTTTTAACGACCCATTCCCAATGGATTTTTTTAATTCTATATAAAGCTTTAATATACCTAAAGTGAATATACACTATAAATAAGGGCACTCGGAGAAGAGTACTAACTAAACCCAGTTAAGAGAACCCTTACTTTATGCCCAGGTTTGTTACAGTGCTGACTGTAAATGGCTTATAAGCTCTCTATTTTTAGGTTATAGGCACACTTTAAGTACCCTTTTAATCAAGTACCCTACTTAAGTTTTTTAATTAACGCGGAGAGGAGGTTCTACACCAGTCTCGAAGAAGAATATAAAGTAGTACTAAGGACTCTAGTTGTCTCTTAATTGTGATTTTTATTTAAACTTCGCAATAAGTTATATTATTTTATTATAGAATAGAAAAATAGAAAGCAAATTCACAAGTTTTTAATACTCCTAAGGGCCTTTATAGTGGTTGTCCCTATTCCGTAAGAGATATCAACAAGACAAAATGACTATAAGCCTATAAGCAGGGCTTTTCTTGAGGGCACTTAGATCTAGATTAGTACGTCTACTCTTAAATTCTTAAATGAAAATCCTCAAATATAGTTTAACTGGGCGACTAAACAAAACTTTATTCCGTGTAACTCTGAAACCACTGAAAAGTAAAAGAGTCTTAAGTCAAAATCAAACTAGAGGCGGCTGTGACAGGATACTTGAGCCTTGGTATTACTTTTTTGAACTTAGTACTTTATTCCAATAAGACTTTTGCACCTTTATAAAGTGTTTATGACAGAAGCTAGCCCGGATTTTTTAGTACTCTTTTACGGAGCAAATAAAGCAAGATATTTGAAAGGGATTTATCCGCTACTTTACAAGAGTAGTTGCACTAAAACTAAATTTAGAAATGGAAAACCCCTATCTTCAGTACGCAAAGGGAGGGTTCTAGTTTATTATACACTTATAGAGGTTAAGGCTTCGCCCGGTTTAGCTAGATATTATAATTTTCTTTAAGTCTCAAGATCCTAACAGCGGCTTCATAAATATATTTATGATCAAAAAATTGAAAAGCTAAGTTACTGCTTAATTTAGTTCCTAGGGCATTCAAAGAGGCTTAAGTAAATCAAAGTTTATAATAATTAATGAGAAGAGAACAAAAAATTAAGGAAAGGTCCGGGTATGGGTCAAGCTTTGCTTTAGAGTTTATCCTAATTAAGAGGGCTTTTTGCACCAAATTAAATACCTAAAAAGACTTTTAGCATCTGTTCCTTTCGAACCCTGGGCACCCCTACTAAAATGATATGCTTTACCCTAAATCTAAATCCAAGGGCCGTTAGAGATATTAAGAAAAGGCACGTTTAATTTAGGAACTAAAATCTCGAGTTGCTTGAAAAGGGCCCCGCATCTTACTTCATCTTACTTCCTACGTTTTTATCTAAGTAAATGCAAGGTTAAGCCTAAGAATCTTAAAACTTAGGGCGAAAGTCGCGAACTACTTAATATAGGCATAGGCAGGTCAATCACTCGACTTAAAATTTTGGCTGGGAAATAACTAAAGCAAGAAACTCCTTAGTTAGTAAATTTGCGATATGAAATGAAGGAACCCGCGGTAAAAAGCACAAAAGTGAAACAGCGGGCCCCTACGAGTAAGTCTTAAATTCCTCGGTTTCACTCATAGTATTTCCAAGGTTTTATGTAACGATCCGTAATAAGCCTCAAAAACTATGTATATAACTAGAATTAAGATCAAAAACTTTTAATTTAAAAAGTATTCTGAGGCCGCCTTTTAAATACTAAAACTCTTTTATGGAACCTTTTCTTACGATTGTACTTTTTACAAATTAAAGAGTCAAACTACGGAAGTCTGTAGATAAGGATCCCTACAGCAAGTAGCTCTTTACCATTCTGTCGGCGGGGTTTCCCTTGTTAAGGTAATGAAAATTGCATCGAAAAGCTTCTCTAAGGATTTTTTATAATTAGATAATACTTTGTCAGGATATTCTATAAACAAAAAAGAGGGCTCTAATTACTAGCTATTAAAATAGGCAAAACAAGATTTTATTCCAAGAGGTTAGGTCATAAGGAGAATAAAAAATCCGGTTAAGACACAGAATTAATTCAAAAATTTTTGTACGCCCTTTATTGTGTTTTGCCCCGTCTATTCTTCTCTTCATATTAACCAGAACCCTTTTTGAGGTTCCTATATCCAAGGATTCCTTCCCAATATGCAATAAGCTTAAGTCCTAACCGAGTTCCAAAATCCATTCGAGTCTCCGAAAGTACCCTTAATGACTCGCGGATTCCCCTATTATTTCTGTAGAAGCTTTTTGGTTTAACACAGTTAACATGCAGCTCGTAGCTCTGCCCAGTATTCTTGTGATTTTAGGAGATATTAGTAAATTGAAAAACTAAGAAGTGCTTGATAAACAAAGTTCTAAGGAAAGGCAAAAACTGCAAGATGTCGGTTTAAAATTGCTCTAGTTAGTAATACTTGCATATCTCCCAGCAAGCGAGGGCCTGGTAGTACTAATACTATACCAGAAAAGCCCTAAAAGGCCCCTCTTTAACTAAATCTAACTTATGAACTGCTTACAGGCTTTTTGAAGCGGGAGGTTTTTCCTGGGAAACTTGCCTATTATGATAGTTTCAAATCTTTCGAGTTCGAGGAATATTAAGTAATCGTACTTTCACTAAAGTAAGGAAGGCTTTTCGAAGCAAACCCCCCCTTTTTTAGTAATTAGACACACCCATGCCATACCTCAGTTATGAACACCTATGTAATGCAACTTCTTTTTTATACCTTTTATACCATACCCATGAGGACCAAAGATGCGCTTACTACTTTGTTAATAAAAAGTGCCCCTAAGCGAGGATCCTGTAAAAGTATGCTATCTACACTACTCAGTGAGACTTAACTTTGCTATCAGGATTTGTACAGGATTTTCTTTGTTGGGTAAAATCTAGATCAATATCACAAAAGGCGCATAATGTATAACAAGGAAGTGCAGCTTTATTGAGACTTTTCAGGTATAAGCAGTAGAATACGGATAAAACTTGAACTTTGTAAATAATAAGGGCTTTACTTGCTTAAATTAATTCTTAAAAATTAGCTTATACTTAAAAGATAAAGATTTAGTTATTTACAAAAAAGTATAAGTTCTACAGGGGCCTTTAACTCTTATTTTATCCGTATTGAATTCAAAAAGTCTACCCTTATATTTCTTAAGGAGCCCGCTTGCCTCCTAATTAGCTACAATACAAAGGGTAAGGAGGAGTATATATACTCTTACTAGACTGCAAAAATTTCGAGATTAAAAATTCCAGGAATAAAACTTATACCTTATAAGAGTACTTTTTATAGGGTTGAGTTTATAAAAAGAAGCCTGTTAAAATTTGTTGGAGCAGAAGATCCCTGTACTTTGTGAAGAGAAACTAGTCCCACTCTTAGTTCTCCTTACCATTTTCTTTGGTTATGTAACTTACTTTTTTATGAGAGAATTCTTTGTACTTGTAATTTGACTTTGAAAAAAAAAGTCTTTAAAATGCTATAATTTGAGGGCTCTTATAGGCCTACCACGTAAAGAGGAAACTCCAGGATTCTTTTTCACAGCTGAGTTTCTTTTTACCTGTTAAGTTGAGTCGATGCTCATAAGACCCCAAGAAATTGAAATGACTTGAAAGCTTCTTACGCTCTAAGACGCAAACACTTTTAGTTTGCTTTTATATCGGGAATAAGTCAAAGTCAGGTGTATAGCACTCAGTACTTTTTTTCGAAAGATAAACCGAAGTTAAAACCCCAGTGTATAAAATCTTTATGGGGTTTTCAAGTTATATTATACTATTTCAAAGTGCTCCCAGTCTTATTTAGTTTTCACTTAAGATTATAAAATTCTTTGGTATCCTCGGTACAAAAGTATAGGTCTGAACATCCACTCACTTAACTTAAGTAAGGGAACTCTTTGCTTTACTGTAAACACCTTACGGCTTAGTACTATTAGCCACGAAAAGCAAGGCAAAAAATCCAACTATTAAGGATAGGTACAATTAGATATACTTTAGAAAAGGGCAGTAGAAACTTAGGACCTGCTTAGGAAAGTCAGTCGCTTCCAAAATTCATACATATAAGAAGACTGCTAAAAAGAAGATTATTTATAAGTCCCTCAAGAACAAAGGGGAACTCGCTATACAAGCTAAGTTTCTCGCAAATCCAGGAGCACTGAAATATTCCGCCTAATATGTAGTAGTCCATAACAGCTCAAACAACCCTGAGGGATATCTAAACAGCTATAAGCCCTCTTACAGGTATAGGGCATAGAATTTTCACTCTAAAGACTTAGTACTTTGTTGGTGACATACAGACTTTTTTGTTGTAGTTTTGAACTTGCATCCATCCCTTATTAGAAGCTCTTTATAGGTTAGGAACTCTTCGTTAGGATTTTAAATTAACCCTGGGTATTACAGGATTAGCTCTTTTAAACCTTAACACTTTTGTGAGACTCCGGATCAAACTAGCCAGCAGCCCCTGTTTCGGGCAGGGTGAACACTAATATCATTAAGTCAAAGTTTTGACAAGGTTATTTTAGATTCAAGTTCTGTCTATTTTAAAGCGTTACTCTTTTCAGAATCATCCTAAATATTTATTAAAACAAGAGCTATAAGCTTTAGAATTGGGGTACAAAAGCATTTCCGTGTTAAGGGAATATAATGGCAGGTAATAAGATATTGAATTTATGGGGAAACTCTTATTTCTTTGCACTCCGTAAAAGTTCTGACTCAACCAAGTGTTAAGGCTTTTTATACTTTGAATAAATGAAGAATCCGATGTTTGGGATTTGACTTCAAAGTTAGAAACGGAGCATCGCCTTTTGCTAGTCATGCGCAGCTATCACACAGCGGGGTCTACTTTTAGAGGTTAAGTAGTTCTTATAAGAATGTGTTTCCTAAAAGAAAATTTTAGTTATCTAGACTCGGCTCCTATAGATTTTTATCGAAGCAGTTTGTAAAAGAAATCTTGGTTAAATTTCTAGACCTCATACTCTAGCTAAAGCAGGCTTAAAGGATAGTTGGAACCTTGAGATTAGAGAAGCGAGTTTCCATTAACTTTATACGTTTTAGGAGAAATGCGTTAGCTACTAAGAGACACCCGAACCTTATTAAAGAGCCCGCGGTATAATATGAAAAGTGCGAATTCTCAAGCTACCTTATATCCTATACAAGGATTTGCCCTCGCTTTAAGTTCAAAAAAGGCAATTTAAAACCAGAGTTATGCTATATTTTGGGTTCTTTTATGCATTTAATCTATTTAAAGAAAGCTAAAAGTTTAACGGCTTCTTTTGATTAGCGCTTGAGCTCATGAAGTGGCCCACAATTTTGAGATTTAGTTGGATACGCGTTTATAAATCTTTGATATCTGTGTTTTAATATGGTGCTAATAGTACTTAATTAAAAGGCAAAGAAACTTAATAAGAAGTAGCATCGAAACCCGTGCCTCCCAAGGTAATGTAATTAAGGATTTCCGAGAAGCTTAAACGGGCTAGTGCCTAGTAAAATTCTAGGCGTTAATTACATTATAATTTTTGAGATCTAACAAAAAAAGGGACTCCTAACTCTAAGTTGGATACTGGGAAAACTAAACTGCTTTTGAAACTATGTTGTTTAGCCGGGATCTCTTGACTGAAAGTATTTAAAAATTTTAGTGTTTCATTAGTTTTTTACACTTTTTTAATCCCTTACAATACCTTTAGCAGGCTCTTTTTATACTTTGTGAGTTAATTTAGCATAATATATCTAGAATATATCGGGGAGTCCTTGAAAACAATAACTAAGTAAAAAGGGGATTCCGGTCTCTTGTATTTGTTTTGGATAATAGGGATTAAAAACTCCCTTTAGATTAGTAAGAAATTTTGCAATTCTGGTACTTTATTTATAATAATAAGAAAGCCTCCCTGAGTTAATAGAGAGCTCCTCTTATGTCAAGGGGAATTATGAGGAAGCCTTTTTTGAATGCCAAACCCAACGGGTGCTTCTAAATATAGATACTTAACGTGGCTTTTGAAAATCTCCAGATAGTATAGGCTTATCGTGGACCCGGGGGACTTGTAATATAGTAAAAAGTTATCCAATACATTTACTAAAAAAAGAGAGAATCCTTCTTGCCGGGTAGTTTGTATCCTACACGAGCAGCAAATGCCCCTAGTAATTACTCTCAAAATAACCTAAAAAGCGGGTAAGGTCCAGGCACAAAAAATTTTTTTTCAGGATTGAATTACATATTGTATATAGGAGCTCCACTTTCGAATTTCTAAAAAGGAATAGTTAAGATTTAAGAGATCCTATTTCTTATCAGGATTCCGTAAAAACTTGTAATCAAATAAACAGTATACTACGAGAGTTCTCGCTGGGTAGAGTTATGTTATAACTTTTCTTTTATCTCTAAAAGGGAGTTCTGCTTAATTTCTTGCATAAAGTAGTTTTCTAGGAAAGGTAGAATTGTAAAAAGCTAATTCATTTTAGATATTTCGTAAATACTTGTCCGTAAGCTAATGCATATACTAAACTTACTTCTTTTTACTTTTGATCTAGGGAAAATATGCAAACAAAGAAAAAACTTATCAAATTAAATTAGAATTTCTTTCGTTTAGAGCCGCCCTTTTTGTTAGCAACTTCATATGAGCCGGGTTTGTTAAGAACTGATGCATTCCGGTTATAGTCAATTCTGCCGAGAACTCTTCATTTTTCTAAAAAAAGACTCCTTTTCACGAAATTAAGAAATTCTCGTATATTTCTAGCTTTTTAAATTTAGACTAAAAGAGGCTTCTTATTTTTTGCCTTATGACACGTACAAGTTCTAAAGAATCCGAAAATATCCCAGGATATATTATGTCCGCAGGATTTCTAGTAGGCGGATCCCGCATTACACTGACAGCATAGTTAGAATAGGTAGCACAAGCAAAGATTACATATCCTTATTGACAGGCACCAAAAAGAGAGTTGGAAAAGAAAGTATTGTAAAGACAGATAGACAGGAAGAAGTGCGTGAACTCTCCTAAGGATACCCCCTGTTTAATTGAGGTTGCACTAAAGTACGAACATGGACTAAAAAGAAATATTTAAAAGATACTAACTTAAGAAGTTGAACTAAGCGGGCTTTTATCAGCCCTAAATTTTTAGATATAGAAACAAGGCAAGGGAAACCACTTTTTAGAGGCGCTAGAGGAAGGAGTTCTATAAATTATAAGATGTGTAAATCCGTAAACCAAGAGAATAATCTGTATAAGGAAATCTTGCGCCTACGTAGGGAGATAATAAAAGGTAGCCTTTTTTTTGTCTTCATATTAAGTTAAGAAGCCGTATACTTTAATATAACCAAAGAGGAAAAGAGCAAGAAACTTTCAAGAAAATTCTATTTCATTGAGGTTGAGACATAACTCGAGATTTATATGCTTTGAGTACGTTTCTATTTATCGGAGTGGTAAATTCCTATGACAGAGATGATCTAGACTAGGGATTTTCCTCTGTTACGTTTTACTAACTCTGACTGTATTAACTCCTTACTTCGGAAATGAAACAAGAGGCACTGGATTAATTCAAAAGCTAAAATTTTCTTTATTTAAATTTAAGAGGTAGATTTCTCTCCACCCCATGGATAGCTTGGGAAAGTACTAGGTCTAGGCTG